>BQNB010032408.1:6252-53195 GCA_026074375.1 Tanacetum coccineum | reverse complement strand
ATGACAGTAAAGATCTTGGAAAACTGAAGCCGAAAGCAGACATTGGTATTTTCATTGGTTATTCTCCATCAAAGAAGGATTATCTGATATACAACAAGAGAACTATAATGATCATGGAGACGATACATGTACAATTTGATGAGTTAACATAAATGGATTCTGAACAATTCAAGTAACCCACCATCTAAGAAGGAGATGGATATTTTGTAACCCACCATTGACTTTTGGATAAATCATTCCAGGACTCGTGCCAAACAGTGCTCCTTCAACATCAAGTAACCCACCATCTAAGAAGGATATGGATATTTTGTTTCAACCAGTGTTCGATGAGTACTTCAAACCTTCACCAAGTGCTGTATCTCAAACCATTTCTGCTACAACTCTACCACAAGATAGAGTCGAGGCAAGTTCTTCTACTACCATTGATCAAGATGCACCATCTCCAAGTATGATGAGGTGTCATTTTATACACTATTTCGGGGTCATTTAACCCTTTAAATCATGCAAATATGCCCAGATTATGTGCTTAATCATTTGGTTTTGTATTTTTATCACTTGGATGGCATTTGGAGGAAATAGACGTGACATGGGCTCATTTGGATAAGAAACGGACGAGATTACGGACCTACACTAAATCCTTGAAGAAGTATTGCTTACAGAACGTGGAGACGGCGTTGCAAGCATAAAGCGACACCGTCATGATCTATTCAGTGACGGCGTTTGGAATTTAGAAACAACGTCAAGACGTGGCCAACTTAAAGAGGATCTAGAATCATCCACGTAGCAATGGAGTCAGGACCATAACGCGACGCCGTCGCTGCGATATCTCTATATATACAAAACTGATTTTAGGGTTTTAGTGTGTATGATTCGTATAAAACCAACACACGTAATAATAAAATATACAATATGATGGAAAATTACCAAATTACCCTTGAGGACAAAGGTAATAAGGAAAATCTTCACAAATATATATAATATAATACGTATATTAACCGGGAAGTATGATTCCCGGGTCGTTATTCCCTAACGATTTGTGAAATTGAAACCACGTTTGTTATTCGGACAATGATTTAAAATGGAAACAAAGATTGATTTGATTATCTACTTCTACAAATTAAAATAAGCAAATGATAACAATTAAGCACGAAAACAAATAACGGGAAATCAAACTTTAACTAAAAACGCAAAACGGGAACCCTAAACGCGATTAAAAACCCTAAATTTCTAAAATTAAAACTAAATTGAATTTTTCTTTTTAAATAGACTCTAATTTTCTAAAAAGTAAGTTTAAAGAAAACTAGAACAAAAACGGAGTTGGAATGAGCTTTAAAACACGAAAAATGAGAACGGGAACAAATCTCGTTCTTTAAAAATCGAAATTTTGCAAATTAAACCCTACAAAAGCAAAACTAATTTTCCTAGAAACTTTATGTTAAAATAAAATTTTCTAAAAAAGATTTATATTTTTTTGATTATTTTTCTATTTTTTATGATTTTTTAAAGTTTTTAACAAAAATAAATGTTTAAAAATACTAACCTATTTATAAAAATTCTAGAAAAAATATAGAAAATAGCTTGAACTAATTAGAACCTAGGAAAAATAAGCTTGATTACACAGCTTATCGAATAAGCTGTGTAATAAGTTAAAAACAGCTTATAGGCAAAATAGGATAAAACGTGTATAAGTATTAAATTATGTAAATGTGTAACGAAAAATACCCCAGGGCGTGTTGGTAGTGGAGTGTGTGGTGTGTGCTATAAAAGGGGTAGAGGGTGATGAGGTCGGGGGTTCGAGTCTTGCTCACCCCCGATTTCCACCTTCCTTTTTTTTAAAAAAAAAACTTATAAAAGCAAAGTTTTAGAACAGCTGAAAATAAGCATTTTTAATAAAAGACATTTTTTATGAAAAGCCCTAAATAAGCTGTTAAACAGCTGAAAACATGACAGAAACACTTAACTTCATTTTTTTGTATTTTTCTTAAACTAATAATCTAAAAGACCACAATAAGCTAAGTTTATGACAAATTAAGCTACTATTAAGCTAATACTAACCTAAAGAGCTAAATGAACAAGAATAAGCACAAAGAACAAGCTAGAAATTCAAAATAAGCACTTATGGAAAACTTAAAACCAAACAGTCCCTACAGGGATCTTTGAGCTTATTTTAAGATAAGCTCTTGGATCCTTGTGGGGAAATGACTTATTGAAGCTTATTCTACAACTAATAAGCTTCCAAAAACAACTTTTGGAACAAGGTTTGAAAATCAAATGCTAAATGAAAATGCTGAATGAAAAAGGGTGTGAAGACAGAATGCAATATTTTTGGATTTTTGAAAGTTTTGTGAAAAGACAAATTACAACTTTTTAGCTTAAAAACAGATAAGCAAATTAACTTTTTATACTAAATTAAGCCCTAACCTATCTACTTTAACCTATAATATATTTGTACACAAAATTTCAAAAGCTGAAAACATTATTTACTTATTGAAATTTAAGCTAGAAGTTTCGTTGTTTTTAGGATAAAATTCTCTAATAGATCAGTTGCATGAATAAAACCAAAACCTAAATCCTTTAAAATGCAAGAACTTATTAGGCTAAATCTAGCTCCTATTTGACACCAAACTAAGAGAATATAAGGTAAAAATAACAACTAAACACTATTAAATTTCTAAATGCCACTAAGACAGATAACAAACTCACAGATCAAATTTAACAAATAGAAAACTTAAGGAATCTTAACTACACCTAATCAAACTAATAATTCCTTCATTTATAAACCAAAGTTTGGAAGTTAAATTGAAATTAAAGGATCAAAAGCATCAAACAGTATTAACTTGTAGTTAATACTGCTTATACCAAACACCCCCTTATTTCACTTAAAACCATCTTAAGCTTATAAATATGAAATTAAGAGCTTAAATCCTAAATACCAGACAACAAATAGCTTATGACAAACCTAATAAACCTATATTAATAAGCAAATAAGCCAGAGACAAAGAACTAAGAACTATACTTATATTTTTGAGTTTATAACAGATATTCAAACATATTTAATAAGCACAAATAGACAGAATTAAGCACAAATAAGCTAGACTATAAGCAGAATATAAGCATATGCAAAATTAAAGCTAAGATACTTGAAATTTAAAGGGAACTTACAAAAACCTTAGCTAAACAAAGGCAATAGTGCTCAAAAGAGCTTTCAAACACTCTAGACATTAACACAAGGATAAGCTAGTAAGGTCCCATAAGCTCTTCCATGTTAAGCTTATCATCCATAAGTCCATAGTCCATAAGCATAGGTTTAAGACTGATTTTATTGGTTTAAGTATATTAAGAGCTTATTAATAGCTCAATTTGAGCTTAGAGACTCAAAGAGCTTGTATGAGCTTATTAGGAGCTTTTGGAATAGTGACTGAAAACATTTGAAAATGATAAGAGCTTATGATAGATTGAATAAAAGAACACTAGATTTCATTAACTTGAAAATTGATTACAATCTTTTGAAAATGAATTACAATAACTGAATTTGAAAATTACAAAAGCTAAAGTTTAAAAGCTAAAAAATACATAAGCTAAATTTTTCAAAGCTAAAAACTAGATATCCCCGTGTGTGAATGTGAGAGGCTATTTATAGCCCTCAGAGAAGCTTCTAGGTCCTGGAGTTTGTTAGATGCTCCCATAAATCCCTGCCCTTGAATCTTGCCAATCATTGGATCTCTATCTTAAGCCGTTGGATCACTTTGGTGAGCACACGGATTGCCAACGTGGCATTCCGTGTGTCAGAGCCATTGTGCTTCTTTTTCAAGTCTTTTAGTGCAAATTTCCTTTTCCCCGTGTGTTTTCTTCAATCCACGTAGCATTCCCTTTGTGGGGATTGACCAATAAGAGCATTTGGTGATGTAATACTCTGCCAAGTCAGTCTTTATCACTTGAATTGTCTCTCCACGTGGTCAATTTGCATTTGCCCTTTGTTTTAAGCTTGAGGTAAATCGAAGAAGACGGTGAACAGTGGTAACAAATTTTCCCGCGTGAAAAACTTGTATAAAAAAGGGTTGTTTGACTTTTCTTTTGACCCGGGTTAAAATCGTTTAACTTTTGGGCTTATAAAGGGTTTTGGGCCACGGGGTGTGTCTTGGGCTCGGTTTTGGTTTTATAAAAAGGATAACGAGTGTTATCTCTTATAGTGTTAAGAGATAACACCGTTAGGGCTTAGGGACTTTTTATGAATTTGGTTAACTTTGAGGGACTGATTTGGTATTTTTGGGTTTTGTCTTTTTGTGGGTTGACTTTGGTTGACCAAGAGTTGATTTTTGTTGACCTTTGATAGCATTCTCCCGGCTTTTGCACACTCAATTCCGTTCTTGTGTCCGTGATTGTCCGGTTTTGATCGTTTTCTTGAGATTTTTGCAATATCCGTACCTACACAATCACAAAGACAAAAGAAGCAATATTCAAGCATTTAAAGCACAATTTTGTCTTTTTAGGGCCAATTTTGATATAAAACGGATATGTGTTTTCACGCATATCAAAATTCCCCAAACTAAGCGATTGCGTGTCCTCACGCAATATTATATGCTCCATAACCAAATACCTCAAAACTTCCCCAAACTAAATCTTTGAAAAGTAGCAAAGACTTTCGTGGAGAAAGTTAAGAAATCACAAGTTATAAAACACCCCTTTTTTCCCATTTTTCTAAAACTTTTCAATTTTTTTTATAATAAATTTTTTTTATATTTATAAACTAAGGATATTTCGACTTTCGTTATTTCCATAACTGTTAGGGATCATAGAACAAGATGCATTTCGATACGAGAATGCCCCAAAAAGGATAAATTCATCGTCCCCAACTTTTCACTTGCTCCAAACCAAGCTTAAAATAAAATCACAGCTAAATATCAGTAAAGATGCTAACACTACTCATATTTGCAACTTGTGAACTTTTCACTCCCGACATTTATTATATCTTAAGTGAGTGTGCTATTATGAATTTCAACCATGGATCAACGTTTTTATAAAATACTATGCTTCACGTTCCACCCAAGAATAATGAGTTTGAAGGCGAGATCATCCCATGTAGCGACTTTCGTCTCGGCACATCCCAACCTTGCGGCTAAGTGACCAGGCTTTTGACACCCCACAGAGACTAGTATCGGGACTCACGGACCTTAGGTTTCAAAAACTCTCAGGTTTCCCGAATATTCATAGCTTATAAAATAAAATAGGTTTTCCCGAATATTCATAAGCTTTAATAAAAAAAGAATTAGTCAAAGTTTGTAATAGCAATATGAAATAACAAAAATTAATCTATTTATTAATTTAAACTTAAATATAATGCAATTTTAACCCTCGACCTTTTAGAAGGCTAGCAACATCGTTGTGTGATACCGGCAAGATGCAACGAAACTTTTACAGTCTCGGATCTTTAATCTTACTATGGGCATTTCTTTAGAAGACTACCACATCGGTTATGAGCCTGCAAGAGGTAGTAAACTTTTATCAGCCCACAAGCTTGTTTTATTATTATTATATTAATTTTTATTTATCATTTATAATTTTTTTTTGCTTAAATAGAGAAGGACATTTTTTGAAAATCAAGTAAAATTTGAACTAAGACTAAAATTTTTGCATATATAAAAATTGGTGATTTAAGTATAATCCCAAAAAAAAATATTGTTAAATGCTTATGGGGTAGAAAAAGCAACGATTTTAACATACATGAGCCTACTTAATATTTCCAAATAATCCTTGTTTAGACATCCACTCATTACTTAACCTCGATCATTTTTTGTTTTCTTCGCTAAATTTTCGCGAACGCTTAGCCTAAAAAGTTAAGAAACAAGCGTAAAAGCTCAACTACGCTCAAATTAGTTCAAAATTACTCTTTATTCTAACCCAGCAACAACGGGTAAAAGTAAGCAATATCATATCGAAGATATACTACCCCATACTAAAATCAAACATTGTCCTCAATGTTTCCTAGCCTAAGACTTAAAAACCCCATACTAGAACTCAAAAAGGTTGAATGCATAACCCAAGCCTGAAGAAAGTATCAAAAAAATCTTAAGCCGTTTATCAAGTGTGCTAAAAGATAAATGTTAGACGATAAAAATCTTTAGGATATCGGATTTCCCCCAAACTAATGGCAAGCAAAGGCTATGAAGCTCGAGTGGACCGGGACAAAACACCGAACACGAAAGTCTTCAGAAAATTTTGGGTTAATCCTGCAAACAATCACAAGTACAAACACAATAGGAATCGGAAGAGTACAAGCCTCCTCACATCACAATAAGAAAGAAAATAGAAAATGGATAAGCATGGGGTACCTCCCACGAAGCGCTTTGTTTTTGGTGACCGAGTCACATAGCTTGACTCGATCCCTGAATTCATTCGTCCTTAGGGAAAGTCTGGAGATCCGGGACAACCATTATTGGTGTGTCCCCTCCGAAGTAGTGCTTGAGTCGGTGGCAATTCACTTTGAAGTTTGATCTGTCGATATGAGATAATTTTACAGTTCCATACGGAAAAACTTCGGTAATAGTAAAAGGGCCGGACCATCGGGTTTTAAGCTTTCCTGAGAATACCTTTAGACGAGAGTTGAAAAGCAAGAATTGATCACCAACATTGAAAATGCGGTTTTTGATCTTTGAGTCGTGAAGCTTCTTCGTCATCTCCTTATAAATCATAGAATTCTCGTATGCTTGATCACGAAGCTCATTAAGTTCATTAAGTTGCAGCTTCCGGTGATCGCCCATGGTTTTAAGATCGAAATTAGCATGTTTTAATGCCCAATACGCTCTATGCTCTAATTACGATAGGTAGATACACGACTTTCCTACACGAGCTTAAAAGGGGTGGCAACCAATATGGTGTCTTAATAAGACGGTACGGGAATGGCCCAAGATCGTCATGATGCCTAACCAGGATCACGAGGGCAACGGGTTTCTCTCCAACCGTCCTTACCTAAAATAAACGTTTAACCCACGATTCGACACCTCGACTTGACCACTTGTTTGAGGTGGAAAGTGTAGTCAAACGATGATTGACCCCAAACTTATAGACATTTATTAGCAATTAGTCATTGAAAATAGGTCCCACGATCGCTTGATAATAGGCTCACGGTGTACCGAATCGGCAAAAAGGAGAATCAAAAACTTAACTCCAACTCTAGCTATCGTTAGTGGGAGCGCATTGGCTTCAACCCGATTTGGATAGGTAATCATACGACTACGAGTATGTACTATTTCCTCTATATGACGGGAAATGGTTCCCCATAAAGTCTATGCCCCCCAAACATTAAAGATTTCACAAAGCACACTGATGGAAATTTTGTGGCCTCTTCATCACAGTTGTGAAATTTTCCGTAATGATGGTCATGATTCATAGGTTTTATTGACTAACTCTTGGGCATCTTTTTGTAGACTTGTAGGGCCCAATATAATCCTGAGTCAAAAACCTTTTTGGCGGTGTAGTTGGGCACCGTAATGTCCCCCGTGGGTCCCACTATGGCAAGCTGAGATGGATGTTTTGACAAGTCTTCTGGCCTGAAACACATCGCGGCGCATATCACTTGATTCCGCACAGTTTTGAATAGAAAAGGGTCGTACCCAAAAAAGTTTATTGACATGCTTTGAAAAAATAGTTTCCTGCTTAGTGACATTTCCTTTTACAATGAAATTCCCTTGCGTTGTAATATTGCATAATCGGCAAACCGCGCACAGGTACTTGGGTCACCACGAGAAGTCACCATATTAAGTGTCTCGAGAGGAAAATTTTTGTTTATTTTCTTTGGATCGAGAACATTTTCATACGAGTTTTCTAATCGGGAAAGATGATCGGCCGCGTAGTTATTTGGCTCCCTTCGTATCAATTACTTTAAAATCGAATTCTTGAAGAAGGAGAACCCAACGTAGAATCTTGCCTTGCATCTTTCTTATTACAAAAGGGTATTTTTTAATTAAAGTGGCTGATGGTCGTATACATATCATTTAATCAAGAATGAAGGTATGACCAGAATTTTTTTAAAGCGTAACACCACAGCTAACATTTTCCTTTCTGTTTGGTTGGTATTTTGATACCGCCTCGGGTCCATTGTTTTGCTTGCAGTAGATGTATAGGCTAAAGCGTTTCTCATTTGTATGCCCCTAGAACCTCCACCTGTTGCCCCAGAACCGCACCTATGGCATAGTCGCTAGCATCGCACATAAGCTCAAAGGGCTGGTCCCAGTTTGGGGCAATCGGAATTGGAGCTTCAGTTAATTTCTTCTTTAAGGTGTGAAAAGCTTGAATGCATTCCTAGGAGAAAATGAAAGGAGTATTTTTCTCAAGGAGATGTGTCATGGGTCAAGAAATTTTTGAAAAGTCCTTGATGAATCTACGGTAAAAACCTGCATGTCCGAGAAAACTCCTAATATCTTTGACGGTAGTTAGGTGAGGTAACTTAGCAATGACGTCTGTTTTGGCTTTGTCGACTTCTATTCCTTTCTTTGAAATTTTGTGTCTAAGTACGATGCATTCTTTCACCATAAAATGGCTTTTTTCCCAATTTAGAGCCAAATTAGTGTCTTCACACCGTTTAAGCATCTTTTCTAAATTGGAAAGGCACGTAGAAAAAGAATTTCTGAAAATTGAAAAGTCACCCATGAAAACTTCCATTGTCTTTTCAATCATATCATGGAAGATAGCCATCATACACCTTTGGAATGTGCCTGGTGCATTGCATAAACCAAAAGGCATGCGGCGATAAGCAAACGTTTTGTATGGGCAGGTGAATGTGGTCTTTTCCTGATCTTTCAGATCGATTGGTATTTGAAAGTAACCCAAGAAACCATCGAGGAAACAATAGTATTCATTTCCTGTGAGTCTCTCAAGCATTTGATCCATAAACGGCAAAGGGAAGTGGTCTTTCCGGGTAGCTTCGTTCAACTTACGATAATCAATACAAACTCTCCATCCCGTTACAAGTCTAGTTGGTACTAACTCATTTTCATCATTGGTCACTACGGTCATTCCTCCTTTCTTTGGCACACAGTGCACTGGGCTCACCCAAGGACTATCCGAGATTGGGTAGATCAATCCAGCGTCAAGAAGTTTTTCAACCTCTTTCTTAATGACATCATGGATCTTTGGATTAACCCTTCTCTGATGTTGGACCGCTGGTTCATAGTCCTCTTCCATTAGAATTTTATGAGAACAAAATTCCGGGTTAATACCCTTTATGTCGGAGAGTTTCCAAGCAATTGCTTGCTTTCGGGACTTTAGAACCTTTATGAGAGCGGTCTTTTCATCGACACTCAAATCTTTGGCAATTATGACTGGCAACTTGTTGTTGTCTTCCAAAAATGCATATTCGAGATGAGGTGGTAAGTCCTTAAGTTCGACCTCAGGAGGTTCATCAATTGAAGATTTGGCAGTTTTGGCTTCACACAGTTTAAGTTCCTTTCTGATTTCTGGCAAATAATTTCCTTGGTTCGGAGGTGGTGAAGGATCACTATTAAGGAGTGCTTCGAGAATAAGAATGTCCCTTTCTGGGTCATAATAGGATTCATCAACTTCCGGTGAAGTTGGATCGTCGGTTAGGGCAAGAAAAGCATCAGCTTCTTCTAGAAGTAGAAAATCACTTTCCTCGAAAGGAGTGAGAGTCGGAGAAGAATTTGAAACTATCAGGTCTTATCCGGGAGTGGTATTGCCACTGGTGATTACGTATGAAAATCCTAGAACTTCCTGAGAATACTCTTCACAAGCTAATTCAACAACGTCGATTCGGTTCACCGTCATATCACTATAATTAACCGAGTATCTCGAAGTTTGATCAAGATTGTACGTAATGGCCTCATTGTCTATTCGAAGGGTCAATTCACCTTCGTATACGTCTATCAAAGCACGACTGGTCTTAAGAAAACACCTCCCGAGAATTAGAGGTACTCGAGGGTCTGGTTCAAAATCTACTACCACGAAGTCGGCTGGAAACTGGAATACACCAACTTTAACGTTGACATCTTTAGAAATACCGATTGGTCTGAAAATCGAACGGTCCACTAGTTCTAGTGTCATGCACGTTGGAGTCAGGTTTGGAAGGTTAAGCTTTTTCCACATGGAAAATGGCATGAGATTTATGCTTGCGCCAAGATCGGCCAAGGCTAAGCACTCATCCATTCCGGGAAATTTACATGGAATAAGGAATCTGCCGGGGTCACCAAGTTTTTCGGGTAACTTGTTAAGTATGACCGCCGAGCAATGTTCGTTCAAAGGGGTTCTAGCCATCTCACTAAGCTTTTCTTTATTTCCGATTAAGGCTTTAAGAGTTGAAGCAAATTTGGGCATTAGAGTCAAAGCATCCATGAAACTAATTTCGAAACTCATATCTTTGAAGATTTCGTAGAATTTCTCTTTTTGTTCGTTAGCATTTTCACGGTGCTTCTCATCATTTCGCCTTGAAGGATAAGGAATTGACGGTTTTGGGTTAGGCATCGGTGCACTAACTGGAGCAACAACTGGCTCAGAAACTGGATTTTGGTTTTCAACTAGGACAACCGGAGGTTGGACGTCTTCGGTAATTCTGTTATTAGTAGGAAAAATCGTGTCCTTTGTCACCTCGGTTCTACGTTCTACTACTTTAGGAGAAGAAGTAATAGAATTGTAGAGTCCTTGAAGCGCTATAAAGGGAAACGAGTCTCAGCCACTTCCGGTAGTAATACCACTTCATCCTTCCTTCGGGTTGTAACATTACTTTGAAGAGAACCTGAACACGAAGACGAAGCGGTATTGGAATTTTACGAACTTAAGAAAGCCATTACCGTTAAATTTGTCATCTGTTTGTAAACCTTGGCCCTGATTTGCAATTTCCTCAATATGCATCATTATCCTTGACATAAATCTCAAAATCGTCTTTGAAACACCTTGCAATTTGGCAGGAGCGGTTAGCTTATAGTGTTGAGCTGGTAAAGGTGGTTGACTAGTCAGAGGTTGGTAAACTTGTCCTTGGTAGAAGTTATTTCCACGGTTTTGATTGAAATTGGTTCCTCGATTTTGGTTGAAATTATTCCCTTGATTCTATAGATACGGTTTTTGAATTATTTGAATCGGAGGAAAACCAAGTGGTCTGATTTTAGTTGCAACATCAGAGGTCTAGAATTTGGTATTTTCCATGATTAAAATGGCCAGCAGCAGCTTGTGAAACGTACTCCTGAATTTGTACCTCGATAAATGTTGCCATCGTTGGTTTAGACAATTTCTATAAGATGAGCCCCGGTCCACAAGTTTACACAACTCTGTCGGCTGCTTTTTACGAGCACATGAGCTTGGGCTTTTTGTTTGTCGATAAACATAGTCTTCATCATATTCTTAAGTTCAGAAACTTCGGCTGTAAGAGCAACAACGTCGGGTGAAATTCCGAGGGTAATGATTCGAAACTCACTTAGCAACGACTGCCTTGTTTCGTGCATTATAACCTTGTTTTACCCTCGATAATTTTCAAGCATTCACGAGTCATCATATCCAAAAAGTTTCCACCCGCAACAGAATTCACGAATCTGATCATTTAGCATTCAAGCATTGTAAAACGTATATAGTTGATGTAATCTATAAATCCGTGATGTGGCCCATGCCGATAGAAGGTCATATAAACGATCCCAAGCCTCGTAAAACAATTCGTCAAATCATTGTTGAAATCTCGGTTTCGTATTCGAAGATTTGTCGTTTTGAAATAGGAAAGAATTGATTAATGAATTTTTGAAACAAGATCATCCCAAGTCAAAATAGATCGAGGAGGTTCTTTCTAGCCCAAATCCGGCCCGAACCTTCAAAGAAAACGGAAAAAGCATATGCTTAATGAGTGCTCGGAATGTCCGGAAATCTCATCGTTGAGGTAATCTTATTGAAATAACGGATGTGAGCATGAGGATCCTCTTTATCATGTCCGAAAAACTGTTTGTTTTGAATAAGATTGATCAAACCATGCTTCAACTCAAAATTAGCATTGATTTCGGGAATTACGAATCATCCTCGTAACCTCGGTGGTGCTTGGAGTCAATTGTGCATATAAAAAAAAAAAAAAAAATACCCCCCCCCCCGGTTTTAGCACCATCGGACTCGGGAGTAATAACAAAAAGGTTCTTCTATGAAATGGTTCTACAACAGCGGATGGGCTTGTTGTTGATGATTAAGTTTGCGGTTTGAGAACTGAGATGTGCATGCACAAAGTAGAAAAAGAAAATTTAAACTAATTTTTTTTATTTTAACAAACTATTTTAACGGATAACGAGATAGACAACTTAAACCAAATAATCAAATTTACTTCACGGTAGCTCTTAAAAATTTTACTTTTTAAGGTGAGCCGTATTTCGTAAATGACACAAATGACAAGTTTTTAAATCTTTGATTCGAGTTGGAAACTTACTAATGGATAATACCTCAATTGAAGGTATTATATGTTGGTGTTTTTTTTACCAACTTTGATTATTTTTATATTTTTATTATGGACAATTTTTTATATATTGATTTTTTAATAATATACTAAAAGGAATAGAAAAATATTTTACGTTTATATTTTACATTTTGTATATTTTTTGAATTTTTTTTAACAAAAACAAAACTTTCAAAAATGAAAGGGTCTTCAAATCACGATCAACAAACTTCAAATGTGAGAATCTTAATCACAAATCCCCGGCAGCGACGCCAAAAATTGATATAGCAATTCTATACACGTATAATATAATAAAATAAGTATAGAAAATTACCAAGATACCCTTGAGGACAAAGGTAAAAAGGAAAATCTTTACAAACATATATATAATATAATACGTAAATTTACCGGGAAGTATGATTCCCGGGTCGTTTCCCTAACGATTTATGAAATTGAAACCACGTTCTTATTTGGACAATGTTTTGAATGAAAATGAAGATTGATTTGATTATCTATGACTACTAATTAAAAACAACAATTAAAATAAGCAAACACAAGCAATTAATGCATAAAAACAATTAACGGGAACAAAGAAAACGCGACAAATAAGCAACTATACTAAATTTAACTCCTATGGATACAAATAAAATTTCTAAACCTAAATTAAGGCAAAAGAAAATTTTAGGAAAAAGAAAATTATTTTTTTTAATAATTAAAGAAAAAAAAAAAAAAATATTTTTGTATTTATTATGAATTAAAAACTAATTAAATCTATTTAAATCCTAGAAAATAGCAAATTAATTCCTAAAAATTCTAAAAAATGATTTTTAAACTTAAAAAAACTAAGAAATGATAAAAACTCAGAAAACAATTTTTAACTATTTTTTATATTAAAATCCTATTTTTAAAATTAAATTTAAAAACTTAAAAATGAAAATAAAAAGTTAAAAGTGATAAAAATGATTTTAAAGTTTGTAAAACTAAAAGTAATTATTCTAATACTAAAAACTATTTTTTTTGTATTTTTAAAAAATATTTTTTTCTATTTTTTTATTTGATTTTCGAAAATTTAAAACTAAGAAAAATTATAAAAAATAAACTAGTAAATGGAAAAATGCCAAAAATTTACAAAAAATCCTAAAAGTTGAAAGGAACTTAAGAAAAATGAACACTAACTAGCAGCTAAACAAATAAGCCCTTAATAAGCTGTGATAAGCTACGGCTTAAAAAAAGGAAAAGAAAATGAAAAAGGTAATAAAGGATTTTCGTGTACAAAGCTCAACGGATGAGCTATTGTAGCACAAGGGTTAAGGCTTTGGGTTTGTGAGGGAGAGGTCTTGGGTTTGAGTCCCAGGCACAGGTTTTTGTAAAAAAAAAAATTATTTTTGAAAAGCTAAAAAGCAACAAGGAAGATAAGCTAATAACAAACAACTTTTGTGAAAGTACTATTTCTAAAAGCTGAAAAATAAGCTGTAAATGCTTAACAAAGTCTGACAGAAGCTACTAACTACTATTTTTAGCTTTTTTTTTTAACTTTTTATGAAAAACTATAAGCTACAATAAGCTGGAAATAAAGGCAAATAAGCTACTAGCAATCTTAAACCTACCCTATTAAGCTAAGATGAACAAAATTAAGCTCAAATAGACAAGACATCAGCTGAAAATCAAAATAATCTCCTCTGCACACTTTAAACCAAACATCCCTAATGGCAGACATTAAGCTTAAAATTAAGTCTCTAATAAGCACTACAAGACTCGTGACTTATATTTTCTCAAAACCTGATTCAAATCCTTTATACAAATGCTTTTTGAAACTAATTTGGAAAGCTAGAGCTTATGAAAAAAACTTATTAAAACAAACAGGTCAGACAGCTTATGCTGTCTTTTGATTTTTAAAAGACAAAATACTAATTTAGGAGCTAAAAACAGATTATCTAAAAAACTTTTTCTTGAAATCCAACTTGAAACCACTAAACTACTACCCCTGAATTATAAGCTAGAAAATGGCTCTTTATCTGTTTTACTTATCTGATGCATTTGACATGACAAAGATCAAAAACTTTGATGATTAATATGCAGATCTAATGAACTTAATCTAACACTTATAAAACTCAAAACTAAGACTGATAAAACTTAGTGCAAGTACTAGAAATGATTTTAGCTAATAATGCAAGCTACACCTAACAGATTTGGACAAAATCTAATCTAACCTATGAAAACTTGAATGACTTTTAATCTAGCTTATAGAACTTCACAAACAAACTTATTTGAGTGATTTAAACCAACTATCAAAAACCGATTGGCCACTAACAATATTAACGTTTGGTTAATACTGTTATGCCAAACACTACTTTAAACTTGATCAAATTTATTTAGGCATATGAAAATTTAATCTAGCCATCATAACTTGCATACCAGATAATAAGCAGCTTTTAACAACCTTAATAAGCAAATAAGCCAGAGTCTATAAGCTATAACTATTCTACTCATGATTGAACTATGACAGATTCAATAGGTAAAACAATAGAAAATGAGATCTAAGCTACTTAAGTGGAAAACAGATTATCAAACTTAATTATTAAGCACAAAGAGACAGTGTTAAGCTAAAATAAGCAAGAAATAAGCAAAATTAAGCAATTAATAAGCTGGAAACTAAAGACAAAAATGTAAAGAGAAAACTTACATAAGCCTTAGCTAAACAAAGGCTAGAAAAGCTCAAATGAATAGTCTACAAGCTCTGGCTTAAGCCAGTATAAGTCCTTATGAGCTCTTCTTTCCAAAGCTAGCTCATCTTCCTTCAGTCCATAGACCAAAAAGCAAATATACTTATAGCTGATTTTAGAGTTTGAGTATGTTAAAAGGCTAATTTAGAGCTCAACCTTAGCTATAGAGACTAAGAGAGCTTGAGAGAGATTATGAAAGCTATGGGAACAGTAGCATACAAATTTGAGGATATGAGACCTTAATAATGAAAACAGCTTATGAAAACTTTAAAATGAGAATTTTATTAATACTAAAAATGGGTTACAAAGCTTGATAAAAGATGATTACAAATGATTCAAAGAAAATTACATTTAAAAACTAAAAGCTCTTAACTTAAAAATTAAAGGGAAAAAGAAGATTAAGAAGATAGATCCATCTCTGAGTGAGTGAGTAGGCCTTTATATAACTGTCAAGGGAAGCTTCTAGGTCCTTAGCCTCTGCACACGCTCCTTTCAATCCTGGCCTTCAATCATTACCAATCATTGGAAGCTCAATCTTATCTGTTGGATCACTCCTTAGCTCACACGGTTTGCCAACGTGACAATCCATGATGTGACATCTGTGTTTCTTCTGTGAGTGTCTCTAGTGTAAATAACAATCCCTCTTGTGGCTTTCCTTCACATACCACGTGTCCATTTTCTTGAAATTAACCAATAGGAAAACGTTGATGACGTTTTAACCCTGCCATAGTGTTCTTTAACCTTCGAATTTACTATCCTAACCCTCAATTAGCATTTGCCCTTTGGTTTTTGACCTGTGGGTAAATGTAGAAGACGATCTACAGTAACCAATTTACCCGCCCTTTTTATTTAACTAAAAAGGGGGGTTTGACTGGGGAATGGGTATTGGGCTTGACTTCGTTGACTTGGGGCTTAGAAAAGGACTTTGGGCCACGTTTATTTATGAGGTTTGGGCTTTTTAGGGTTGGGCTCGGTTTAAGGGTTAAATAATTAATACCCGTTTAGTTATAAGGATCATTCTTGTAATTTAGGTTATGATGAGGGACTGGTTGGGTAACTTTGGAATTTTGTCTTTTAGTGGTTTGACCATGTTTGACTATGGTTGACTGAGATTGACCAAGGTTTGACTTTTGTTGACCATTGATAGCATTCTCCTGGCTTTTTGCGTGCTCTTCCGTTCCCGTGTCCGTGTTTGTCCGGTTTTGACCGTTTTCTTGTGATTTTTGCTTTATCCGTACCTACACAATCAAAAATACAAAACAAGCAATATACAAGCCTTTAAAGCACAATTTTGTCTTTTTAGGGCCTATTTTTGATATAAAACGGATATGTGTTTTCACACATATCATTAACCTGTCCCTCCAGTCTGATGGGAAATATAAATGCTCTAGGCTTGTCTTTTTCTTTTAATGCCTCTCCCTTAATCCTTTTTACTACTTCCTCTTCTTCTTTTACAATCTTTCCATCTAACTCCACCTTGTCTTTCCAAACTTCATCGAGAATTTTCTTGTATTTGTCATGATAAGCCATTGTCTTGATTATAGGCCTTTCCTCCTCTAATAAGGCAAACTTTTGGCTCATTCTGATCGCTATTGCTTCTTTAGCTGCTTCTTCTTGAGTTAAATGCACCAGCTGATGAAGATGTTCCTATATCTTGATATAAAAATTTAAGGTTTTCCATTGCCCGCTTCTTATTACGGCTACTCTTCCCCATTTTGCATATGAATGATGGAAGTCCTTCTTCACCCAACAGTGGTACATCATCTATGTTGAAATCAAGCAAATGGTCCCAATCATCATTGTTCTTTCCTTCTTCCTCTGGTTTTCCTTCTAAAAGAAATGGATCAATACATCGGTATATTGTGACAGTTCCAACCCCGAAATCAGTAATTGCTTTGGTCAAGCGTAAGAATGATCTACCAAAAATCACCCCAGGTTCAACATCATCTTCTTCTGGGTTGATAATAAACTTCACAAAGTAGATTTCACCTCTTAGTGCAACAATGAGTTCCTTTTTAACCACTTTATTTCCTTTTTTAACTTCATGTTCCAAACATAACTTTACTGCATACTCATTTGAGATCATGTGCTCCTCTACTCCAAGATTAATCTCACCATCATAAGCTTCCAGCCCATTGACAAAACAAGGAGCCATAAATCTATCACTAACTTCTTCGGTCTCTATCTGATAAAAAAACCATACCCTTCATTTCCTTTTTTTCCACTGTTAGCAGTGTCTTGAAATTCCGAAGAATTCCAGTCTCTAGATCCTTCAACTTTATCACTCAAAATTACAACTACGTCCTCTCCTAAGCAAATCTTTCCAAGACTCGAATTTGGATCCATAATTTTTATAAAATAAGACAACATTGGTTACTTAAAACAAATAACAATACATTTTTACATTTACATATTATCAATAAACAGATAGTATTTTTAGGTTTAAGCAATTCTCGTTCAAAAACGAAGTAACAAGCATTTTGTTTAGTTTCAGCCCAGAAAGTGCGGCGCACTTCATAGAAAGTGCGGCGTACTTTTTGGGTTTTCAGTTTTTAAATTTTTTTAATTTTTGCATTTTATGTTTCTTATTTTTATTATATCCTAAATATCTATTACACGTAGCAAATATCAAGTTTTTAAACACACTTATCATCAAACAAAGTTTTTTAATTCTTTTTAAGTTTTTATTTTGCATAATATCAAAGTTAAGTAAGCAACACTTAGCAAATAAGAGATATACACATGCATTTAGAAATTTAAATAAGCAAGCTATCAAATAGTTCTTTTTGGTTGTTTTTTATTTTAATGTATGAATTATAATAATACAAGATTTTGACTACTATGAACACAAGGAATAAATTCCACATTTCAAAATGGTCAAATATAGTCCCTATAGGTTTGGGGTATGGTTTTTGTGGTCTCCTTCTTTAAAAACCTGCTTCTCTTTGTAAAAGGGTAAAAGGGCAACGACTGATGTCTGTATAGAAGGCTATTTTTTCTTCGTCTTCTTCCGCCATCTGCACTTGATGGTAGCCCTTATATGCATCCAGCAAACACTTGAACGGGAAGCCCATGACTGACTCTATCTTGCTGTTTATCTCTGGGAGTGGGTAATAATCTTTTAGGCATGCAGCATTAATGTTTTTGAAGTCTATGCACATTGATGTGTTATAAAGCTTTAAATTTATAATTCTAGTTTTATCCGATTTCCAACTAACACACGAGTAAAGTATAAACCCCCGTTTATAGTATAGGTTTAGGGTAAGACCAGGTTGTTCCACGGGATTGGTTATTCTTAGAAAGGGTCGATTATATTACGAAAGGGTTATCTAATAGACTGGCACGATCTAAAGATAATGATTCAAATTCAAAATATAAAATGATGTTTGTTTAGGGAAGGAGAATGAATACAGATAAACTTGGATGGATAATGGGTTCAAGAATTAAAGTATAATCGATTAAAAAAACCTTTTTATCCTCGGTTAATGATCATTTTATTAGCCAGTCCTCACAAGGCTAATATCTAGTTTTCAAAGACAAACAACTTGGAAATCAAACACATAACCGGAGTCTTTCGACCTATATCCGGACTAGTATGATGATCAAATGATGATTAAGAGATCCGAGTATAAAAACATCAAGTTCATATTAATAATTTCCAAAATTCAATAGTTCATCCAAGTTAGATCCATAGTTCCCTCATAATCCCCAAACAAACATGTTAAACCACTTCATATTCATAGATTTAAAACACATAATAAGCATGTTAGATTTAGAAAACATAACATTCAAGGTGAGAAACATGTTTATACCGATTCCAATAGCAAATTATATTGATTTTCAAAAGTTTCCTTCGAACAATGATTCTAACAACCTGAAAATTTAACTCCAAACTATAAACAACTCTGTCACAGCCGTAATAGCTTGAATTACACCTCTTTTAGATGATTACAACCCGGAATGTGATGAAGAACAAAGTGATTCTTTAACAATTCTACTAGAACTAGTTCCTAACTATAAGATAAAGTGTAATGTGATTGAGAAATAATGAATTGGATGATTTAAGATGCAAATTTCGTCATCTATTTATACACAACCTTGAGGTATCAGTTGGGGAAGGGTGGCATGCCAATGGTTGCCCAATAATGGCAATCATTATGATTTTTAAGATAAGCGAGGTAAAGTGTACCTAGCACTTGGGAAATTGTGCTCCGACTTGGTGTATCCTTAAATTGCATTTACTTTCGTTTCAAAGTATAGCACACAATAAAAATTGTGCGCATCGCGACTTTTGCCCTCGTTCATTACTCTTCTTAGATTCTCTTCTAAGACCTTCACATAATGACCATTTAGTGCAATTAACACAGTATTTCTTTGCATGTTTAGTCCTTTTCCTTTATTGCTTGGTCCCTGAAATGAATAATACACACAACAAACAACCAAACTTTTGCAATATTTCATGTGTTTAAACATATATATTCATGTAATTTTGAGGACATTTATGTATACATTTGGAGCGATACAAATCTCTATCTATCTCACCACTCTCTCAATCTCTCTTCCCTCTCTTCTCCCTTCTTCTCTTCCTAATCTTCTCACTCTCCACTCCTCACTCTAATTCTCTTCTCCAACTTCTCCACTATCACTCTCACTCTCCTCTTCTGTCTTCTCTCTCTTCATCTCTCATCTGTCTCACCCTCCTCATCTCCTCTCAACTCCTCTCGGCTCTCTCACCTACTTCACTCTCCTCCATCCTCAAACCCTCCCCTGCCTCAAACCCTCGCCCTCACTCCTCTCCTTCCTTCGAACCCTCTCTCTACTTCTCACCCTCTCTCATTCTAATCTTCTCCTCTTCTTTCTTCCGCAAATCTCTCCCCCTTCTCCCCGTATCTCATTCTAATATCCCCAATCCTCGATCATCAATATCTACTTCCCCCCATCCCTCCTCAACACCCCCTCACATCTCCACAACCTCTCTCCACTCATCTCCTTCGCACCTTCCTATCTCACACCTCTCACAGAAGTCTCTCAAAAACTTCTCGTACCATCTCTTCAAATCTCCGCCCCCTCCCTCCTCTCAAACTCTCTTCTATCTCCTCAATGACCTAAACCCACTCTCTTCACAATCACTCCCTCTCGTCCTCATCTCAACCTCTCACCCTCTACACAATACACCTCCTCCGCGGCTCCCAGCCAATCACGTCCCACACCTACACCTCCGTCTCCTCCCACAGAGCTCCCCTCACAAATCTTGCACCTTACTATCAAATCTCTTCTCTTCTCGGCTATCTCCCTTCTATCTCCCCTCAAATTCTCTCATCTCAAATCTCCTCAACTCACAGCTCTTACCCCTCCTTCACAATCTCTAAACATCTACCACATTCCATCTCGTCCCCCTGTCTCAATCTTCTCCTCATTTCTTCTCCTCCACCTTCTTCCCAATCTCCCCTCGGCCGCACTCTCGCTATCTCAACTACCCTTTCTCTAAACCAAACCAACTTCTCTTTCGACCCTCCTACTCCTATGTCCTTCACAACTCTCGCCCTCCAAAAAATCTTCCTTCACGCACATTCTCCACACGATTCTTCTCCTCCTTCCTCAAATCTCCTTATCTCTCCTCTCTCTCCTCTGTCTCTAGTACCTCCTAATCTCTCTTCTCCCATCATTCTCTCTCATCTCCACTCCGCTCTCACCCTCTCACTACTCTCCTTCCACTCCTCGCGACTTCCTCTCTCCTTTCTCGTGCACTTATCTCACTTCTCCCATCTCCGACTATCTATCTCAAATCCTCTTCTACTCAGTCCTCTCCTCCTCCTCCTCATCTCCTTCTCTAACCTATCTCTCTCACCTTTCCTCTCTCTTCTCTCCTCACATCTCTATCTTCTTCCTCTGCCTCTTCTCTACCTCTCTTCACTCTCTCTCTCTATCAAATCTCTCCTCATCTCTCTCTTCTCTTATCACTTACTTTAATCTTCTCTCCACTCATCTCACTCGATCTCTCTTTCTCTCTCTGCTCTCATAATCTCCTCTCTATCCTATCCTTCTCTTCGCCCATACTTTTTTAGCTTATTGTTTGCCCTCAAAAAATCAAAGCGAAGGTATTTCGTTTTAATAAAACAAATTAATGATCACAAGCATAGATAACGCGATAAAGCAACTCACAAATTTTTATAGATAAGATTCTTTTCACACTCGCTCAATTTAGTAAAATGGATAGTAAATGAAAGTCATTTATATGCGCAGTCATGATATGTTCAAATTACCATAGGCTTGTACAGGAAACTAAACTTCACCGACATGGCGTAAGCACCAAACATAAATATCAAAAGAGGTAATTTATTTAGTGATATTATTTATTTATTTGTTAAAAAAAGTTTGTAATAAAATTATAATCCACCTTATCCATAATGTAACCAACTATTTCTTCACATCATTCTCTTTCTTCTTTTTTTAGAATTTTGGCTTTATTTTTTCCTATATTTCACTTTATCTTGGGGGAAACTTGCTTTCCCCCATACTTAGGATAAGCACACTACTTCAAACGAACTTAGAAGTTTTCAACCTTCGAACTTTATTTTAACAACAATACCAACCTTTACGTTCTTTAATTCGTACGGATAAAATTTCAGATAATTTTATTAAAAATATTTTTGAACAAAATTATGGTTTACTTATATTCATATTTTTATCACCTCTTAATCAGTAAAATGTTTTATAACACGCGAACGCGTTCCTACTGCGGTCTCATAAAGATTTCAAGCACAAGTTTTAGAATTAACAAATCACTGGCACACTCATATAATTTTAAATCGATATCAATGCTCTAGAAAAGGCGACAAAACTACACATACACAGCCGTAACGACGGATGAGATATTTTCAATTACTCATTCCTTAACTCGAGAAAGCTAAAGATAAAAATCATCTTAGGTATCAAATATAGATACCTGAATTCTTAAAATCAAATCCTCACAATTTTTTTGGGTGGTATAAATATGATCCAAAGTCAGATTGCTTATATGTGATCAATAAAATGTTATTTCTCAAAAATTTCATTTAACTTTATTTTCATAACTTTTCCAGTTTATCTCCCCCCATACTTAATATGAGCATTATCCTCAATGTGAAAATATTATAGAGAAAGATAAAATAGGAAAGTAAAATAATACTTCTCAATTGTATTGATATTTTGAATCTTTGGTTCACGTCATTTTGTCTTGCGTCCTTCTCTTTTTCTTTTTCTTGTTACAAATATAAACATTGCATAGCATACAAATAATAATAATAGTAATATTCCTAATTCATTATTAATAGAAAGTACGATAATATTGTTTTAATGCCAACGAAGGCATTTTACACACCATAATACTAATACTAATAATGTTTTGAGAATTGTTTTTAAAACACGTGTGACCCGAAACATTCGGTCACACAACCAACTTGTGTCATCTCGACACTACTCATCATCATCCTGTTGCTGTTGCTGATACTGCGGCGAATACTGTGGTGGGGGCGGGTATTGCTGATAATACTGGTCATACTGCGGCTGAGCATAACCAGGTGGGTCCCTGCAATGGAACACTGTAAACCCCAACCATATGCTCAAACACTCCCCGGTACCTGTCCCAGTGATATGACTGTCTATACTCCATCCGCTCTATTGCCTCTTGGTGTATCTCCATCCTATCATACAAGTCCTGCATAGATGCTCTCGGAGGTCTAGGAATACCAACTCTAGGTACTCCCGGCTGTGGATCCTCGAGAATAAGTTTACCCTCAGAGTCGATCAAATCCCTAAGCGGAGTCGAATCCAAATCTCTATAATAAATCGGAGCACTCAAACTCCTTACCACATCTTCTGTCAACACCGTGCACTTTCTAGCAATCTTCGTTAATGAGTTTTTACTTTGATATAATTAAATGAACGTGACCAAGTATACTAAGTAAAAGGAGAATTCTCTAATTCTAACTTGGGATCGCGAATAATTCCAGTCGCGTCGCTACTATCAATCGCACCACCCAGAAGATACGTCCTAACATCAACTCTAGTACCACGCCATGAGAAAATTTCAAACTTCACATGCACCAATTGGTATGGACCCAAAAATCACACGATTCCAAAAAGAAAAATCAACCAAATGTAAACATCGACAAGAAGAACGAACGTCCGACCTAACAAACACATCAACGATTTCTAGAAACACCCCCAATGAATAATACCACATACAATGACCCATTAATTAAAAGATTAAGAACATTTGTACCAAAACCAATTTTTACCCAAGGAAACTTTCCCTCATAACCTTATATATACCAATCATTTTAAAACAATAGAATCACCTTAGTTAATAATGCAAATAATTTTAAGTGTAAAAATAAATTTAATTAAAATTTTCATAAACTTATTTTAATTATGGTTTTCATAAAAGAAATAAAAAAAATGTGTTGCATTTTATTTATATAATTTTTTTTAAAAGAAGTTTTTAACACCTAAACAATATGGTATCGACTACAACAAACTTACTTTCAAATGGAATTTATGACTCACAACAAAAAAAACATCATGATAGCAAAATAGACTCCCAAAATACCTTAAGAATTCCAATACCAGAATATTAATTTACTTGAAAACGAACACGACAAGAACTCTTGCAAACCAAACAAACCATAAGGACTCATCCATACCAACGGTCTTAGAACCAAACCAAAAAGTATCGTCACCTTTAGACAAAGGAAAACAATCAAAACGCCAAACGGAGAACATAGAACACCAGTTCTATGATAACACCCTAGAATACCAACACGAGCGTTGGATATCTCAACGAACAACGAGCTAACGAACCAACTTAAGAATCGCGACGACAATACCAACAGGTATCCGATGTATCCGCAAACGATAGATGAAAGGGAACCTTACCATCTACGCAACCCAACCTAATATAATCGCCCAATCGGTTAAGAGAGGAATTCTCTAACCACACAACCATCCTCAACAGGATCTCACATCACATCTACACTACCATCTACACAACTATCCAGACTTACATCCTTACATAATACATACAAGCAACAATGATCAATGCAATCAAAGTCACAAGTCCACGTGTGTGTTGCCTTTATAATTATGTTCGCGACCATAATTATAATTGCACCTTTTGCACACGTGTACTTACTTCCAAGACCACACATCTCAATGATAACACACATCTACCACATAGCACTTAATAATAATCCAAATATAACTCAAACATGATAATCCATCTAACGAACCATAAAATCCCAATCGACCAAACGAAACAGAAGTCACATTGTGACCCAAAATATAAAAGCAATCCTCGATTATAGCAACGCATCGAGGTAGAAAACGAAATAAACTTATGTTGGGCCTCGCTTGGGTTTGACTTTTCTCTCTCAAAAGTCACCCAACTTCGCGGGTCCAGTGAGGTAAACAATCTCCCAACGATATCTCCTAGGGGTAGGGGAAGACATGACTAAAACAATAACAAAGGGGTATATACTATTAGATCCCCATAATGAAAAAGTATATATTTCATATTATATAGTAGTAATTCAAAATAGAAAGAATTTCAAAGCTTTTAGGTAGCGGGAACATACGGTATATACGTACACAAACACTTATGCCCTAAAATGCAACTATATGAGGGACCCTTAAGCTATAGTCTAGGCTCAACCACCTAGTTCTCTATAACCTGAGGCTCTGATACCAATCTGTCACACCCCGCCAAGGCGGAAACGCGAGGCGTAAACAAGAATGGATATCATCACAACACACGGTGTCTATATAGAGAATACTAAAATGAAAGCTAAAGTAAAGCAAAGACACAAAGTGTCATAACAATACCCAAAACCTAACCAAAATCCAAAAGGCGTCTTTATTGATGAAACGAAAGTTCTCGCCAATAGAAAGACATGCAACAATTATCCAAATTCAAACAATGCAAAATTTAAGACAATAAAGCCATAAACTCCAAGACATCCTATGGTCTCTTTCTAGCCACTTCTCTCTATCTTATCCCCTGGATGCTCACCTGAAATTGATGCTTAAAACGTCAACACAACGGTTGGTGAGAGTCATAGGTTTAAGACACACATTATAAACCTTTCAAACTAATTACTGTGATTATCAAAACAATATAGGACAATTATGCAAAATAAGACTTAGCTAACATGAAATCCCATACTAGGTAGAACGTTACCCCCCGATCCATTACACCAACTGGGTAGGAATGATACCCACCGATCCATTACAACAACTGAGTAGGAACGTTACCCCCGATCCCATATGTCACTTACGCACCTAAAAGTCTACCAGCTGGAGCTTATACTTAGGCCTGGACCAACAATACTGGGTAGGCGTACCCCTCCGATCCCAAATCACTATTATTAAGTAGGCGTACTCCCCGATCCTAAATCAATAACACTTGACATGTCAACATAGAACATGCAAGTAAACCACATTCAACATGCAACAATAAGTTATATAGCAGTCACATAATGTCCACATGAAAGAAAAACACATAATCACAACAATTCAAAACATTTAACATCATTTCCATCCCAATGAAAAAATATTTAAAAGTGGGACTATGAAACTCACATGATGCCTAGCTTCCCAAAAGAATCCAACAAAAGCTTTACAAACACTTCACGGATAATCTAAACAATTAAGCACACAATAAGCTATTATCAATTAGGCATTCAACCCAATATAATGCAACCTCAACTATGATGGATATCTAAGCTATCTACCATAGTTCTAAACTTGATTTAACCCTTTTCCAACTCCTACATATGCTATTTACACATCAATACTATACTATACATTTTTTGATTTTGAGCAGAATTTTATACTCACTTACGCGTCCTAAACGCACCACTTAAACACTCCCATAATTTAAACCAAAATTTACCATGCTACATACATGTCTTATGAACCTCTCATAGCTCTCCCAAAGCCATTACCCTTTTACAAATACCCTTTAGAAATTCATTAATTCAAAGTGTCCAAAATTCGTCCAGAATCTGACCTCTTAAAAGTATTACATTAGATAACCAATTTAGACCTCATTACAGCCTTAGCAAAAATTCATAGGTCACACATAATATATGAACTAACTTCCACGTGATTTTTAGCCTCTAACTAGATGTCTAAGTATTTTTAGAAAATTAAAACCAAAACTGAAATTCGTCATAGTTTTACACACTGATTTTGTAACGACCTTTTGACCCACTTTCCCACCATAAAAACTCACGAGGACAACTTTTCTGGAAAGTAGACACTCTGTGGTTATCTCCAGTATGTTGTAAATTGTTTATTTGATCTTTTATGAATGAGTTATGCTCATTACAAAACTGCCTAAAATTCTGCAGTGAATTAAACATCTAATTCGGGCGATCTAGACCTAAATACATGATTAAATCTTGTAATCAATTAAACTAATGACTAAACATTTATTATAACATCATAAACTTCCAGAAAAATCAAAGCCCTAAATTATAAACCCTAATTTATAAACCATAATCCATCAAGTTTAAAATTACATAAATTGAAATTTAATTAAATAGAATTACACAAAGATTATAAATTACCTTAAAAGAAAACCCTAGCTTTTTTTTCTTCCTTGGATCGGCCAAAAAATGAGGGGAAGGGTTTGGGATTAGTTTTGTATTTATAGGCCACAAGGAAATCCCTAGATAAATCTAATTACAATTTGATTTTAATTCAAACTCTTTTCTTTCTTTTCTTTTTTTCTTTTTTTTTCTATTATTTTTCGTATTTTACTATTCCATGTACAAAAATTTCTTTTTCTTTATTAATTAATTTAAATACCTTCATATAACCTTAAGTTTATAATAACCTATAGCCAATTTGGTATATCATTTTGCTTGAAAACTACTTTCTAAAGATAAACTTTCAATTTTCCAATTCACTTTCTATATAAGGAAAGTTATCCAAAATTTTGATATTTAACAACTCATTTTCTTCCACAAATGATAACGCTTCTCATTTTAATTCATCCCTAGAACATCCTCATATTAACCCATAAACAATTCTCAACAAAAATACCCAATCAATTCCATTATCACTATAAAGTGATTAATAAGCTCTTATAAGTTGAAGACTTGAAGATTATCATTATTCTTCGTTTTCATCCTACTGAGTAATACTTTTGCTGGTAGGATTAAAGCTGCACTTTCTTGGTGAAGAGCTTATTAAAAAAGCTACTTTTGCAGGTAGGATTAAAGCTACACTTTCCTGGATCCAAGCTACACTTTCTTGGTGAAGAGTTGAAAATGGCTACACTTTTGTGGTGAAGATTTGAAATTTGTTTCTTCCGTATACGCCTATGGTGCTATAAAACCAACAGCTGTACCAGTTGAACAAATACCCAAAGCTGAGAACTATGAATTCATTATTCATGACAAATATTTGGGCCATTTCTGGAAACCAGTGGAAAATATTTTGTGTTTTCATTAATTAATTAAAACCTGTGTGCTAGATTTACATTTTTAATCAGTTAATCTATGTGTCGGTTTTTGACGTCGATATTTTGATTTGTTTCTAATGTTTTTCATGGTTAACATATATGCAAAGACACTCGGTTCCTTAAGATGTTTCCCTTAAGACGGTGGTCCAGATGTGTCATCTTTGTTTTAGAAATAACTATATTGCAGGTGTTCTATACATCGTTCTTAAAGCATGTTTGGACCTGGCTTGGACGACACTAGCAACGAAATGGAAAAGGGAAAAATGTTGCCGCTTGATCGAATGGAAGTTTAGTTGCTGCTGTACCAAAAGGCAAATATGTTGCTGATGTACCAAAAAGGAAAAATGCTTATGCTGTACCAAAAGGGAAAAATGTTTTTGTTGTACCAAATTTGAACTTGATGCTACTGTATTTGTTGCTAGTTGCAGTTTTTGAACTTCTGTTATGGTTGTTGGCTTGATGCTACTGTATTTGGCTTGATGTTTTGGTTGTACCATATTTGAACTTGAACTACTGTCATCCTAACAATGAGATAACAAAGATTTTCTTATGTAATATGTCATCCTGACAATGAGATTACAAAGATTTTCTTATGTAATCTGCTAAAAACCAAAACAAGTTACACAAACATTAATAAACAACATAATCCAGCCACTTTCCCTCCATTTTTAAAATGTCGGTTTTTGGTACCTAAAACCAAAACCGACCCGACAAAACAGAGCGTGAACGAAGAGGCTGGTGGTGGTACAATGCCTGCTACGAGGATTAAATGAGCGTGTTGACGTGGTATTATGTAACGAAGAGGCGGGTGGTGGTACAATGCCTGTAGCTTCCAGCTTTGCTGGATCTAGAGGCTTCGTGAAAAGTAATACTGGTTCGAGTAGATCCTGCAGAAGTACCAAAACTTGAAATTAACAATTTAATTTATTCGGACCGTTAACCCAAGTTATACATTTATAAGAGAAGTACAGTAAATTTTATTGCAAATTTGGAATAACTAGTTACACGACCATTTGCTTACAAATAAATGGGTCGATTTGTATTTGTTAATTTCTATATTTCCCATATAGCGTTACACAGTAAACAAAAGTAGATTGGGTTAACAATCTATTATAAAACATACATTTTGCATTGTACATTAGAAGCTACAGTGCTTCTACTGTACAATGGGTCTGGGCTCCCACTTTGGGCCGGCCCAAAAAAAAAAAAAAAATTTAATTTTTGGCACAAAATAGGGGGGAAAAATATTACAAAAGTACCGATTCAACTTTAAAATAATCGACATAGTCACAAACGTACAACTTTAGATTGCATTAAACAGTGTCATTTTAAAAAAAAACCATATAGCAAAAAAAAAAACAAAGGTAAACGTGTACATTTAAAAAAAACTCATATAGCAAAAAAAAATGACAAAGGTTTTTTTAAACATGATGACCCAACACATAATCCCATAGAAAAAAAATACAAAGATTAAAACATGAGACCCCCAAAAAAATCGCAAAAAAAAAAAACTAAAATAAAAAAAAATTAACCGTACCCCGCAACAACAGCGCGGCGACATAAACTCATTATAAGGGAAAAAAAACAAATTATTAAAATGATACCGAAAAATAAACCCGACTATTAAACATGAGAACCGAATAAAATAAGACCAGCACAAAAATAAACATAATATAATCCAAAGAAAAAAAAACATTTAACATGAGGCTCCAAACACATAAGGTATATAAGAAATAAAATCAAAACTATTTATAAACATGATATGACGAAAAAAAAAAAATAAACCCGCATCAAAAATTGTAAATAAACTAGATATAATAATAATGAACAATCCGCACAAAATTAAAAAATAATAATAATAATAACAATGACTCGCAACAACGCGCGAAAAATTAACGTCCCGCAGCAACGCACGGGTAATCCTGCTTGTATATCCTATATAGCGTTACACAGTAAACAAAAGTAGATTGGGTTAACAATTGGCCCAATTCTTATAAAGCATTACACAAGTAGACAAAATTATATTTGGTTAACAAAAAACTGTTAAAAAAAGTTCCAAAATTGGCCCTAACGCCCAGGCTAAACAAAAAACTGTTAAAAAAACATTTTTACACAAAAGCCCATCAACTTTTTAGTATTTATAATTTTTTTATATAACAAACTTTATTTATCAAATAACTAATAAACACATAGCGAATTTTCAGATGAAAAATATAAGGCTTCCGGATTACAAACAAAATGAGCCCAATATTGATATATTTGCGTATCATTTTATAAAAAATGTTGAGTTTTACTATTTACGACTTTTTATACACACTTTATTTATTAAATATCTAACAAATACGTAGCGATTTTTGTAATGAAAAATATACTCACATAAAGGCGTTTGGATTACGAACAAAAAAAGCTAAATATTGATATGTTTTAGACGCGTGGATGATATTATAAAAAAATGTTGAATTTTAGTATATGTTTTTAGAAAGAAAAAAGATATAAAAACTTTCAAACACATCCTTAACCTACATGATAATTTTAAAAAATACCCTATAGTTTATTTGAAAAAGATCAATGAAAGTACAATTGAGTACACTCGCATTTACCAATGCTCGATGATTCAACTATCAATTATCTTTGAAAAGCAAATAAAAATAGCTCCGCCGCAACGCTCGGGAAACATTCTTTCTCGTTCATAACTAAATATAAAAAGGGTCCAATGGGTCAAACTGTACAAAATACAGTAGCTTTCCTTTAAGTATTTTTTTTATCAGATGTAACACGTTTCTTTCTAGAATTCAAAAAAGTTAACGGAAAGTGTTTCTTGGTTGGCCCATCGATACCCAGCCCGCTTGGCCTGCACATTTTGCCATATTGATGTGTTGTTGTGTGGTGTTTATTTATGATAAGTTTTAAATTTATATTTTGCCGACTTAACCAAAAACAACATTTTAACAGGCAGTGTACCCGGTCTGTGGTAGATTCGTGGTAAGTAGGGTGTCAAACACTTGAAGCGAGGTTAAATCTCTCAATTTATTTATATTTTGGTTTACCTAATCTAAGTTAATTATAATCTAAGTCAAACATATGCTAATCTTATATTAGTTCTAATCCTAATTCTAACATGTAAAAGGGGGGTTTCAGCCTGAGAGACTGACACGGGTTTGTTGGTGACTACAATCAATTCAAGACACTTTAACCCACGCAAACAAATTAACAGAAGATAAAAGAGCAGTCGAGCCTTATAATAGAAAACTGTATTAGCCATCATTAATCCGATTAGAAGTTGACTTGTTTATTCAGTGCAATGATTACTTATCTCGAAGAGGCATATCATTCTTAGACTTAGGCGGGACTTCATCCTAAGACCTAGACACATTAATTATGTCACAAAAAACATCCGCATAAAGCATTCTTATTACTTGATTATAATCTATCTTAGGGATTAAAGCAATTGTGATCTTGTTAAACCCTGTTGCGGTCGTAAAAGACTTTCCCACTTACTTGCTTAATGTAATTTATACACTAGATATCCACTTGTCCAACTATCCAATCGAATAGAACATTACTTGTTGAATTATTTATGATTCACCTACTAGTCAACATGTTTCAATAAACCAAAGGCAATTCGTTCACTATTAAGCCAGAAGCTACTCTTCCTTAGCCCATTTTAGAAGGAAATACTTGTGATCCTATGATTCTAGAATTATAAAATTAAATATGGAGAGAGATCCCGCATCTAGATTACTTGTTGGGATCCGTTATCACTAGATCCATTTGTATGATAGGTCCGCTACAAAAACACGTAAACAATAATGAATTGATAAACATAAACAACATGCAACGTAAATTAAGCAATCGAGATATAAACAAAACCAAACATTTAGATCTTCATAATAATGGCTAATATCCGAAGGTATTAGCCTTCAAACATTATAATTAATACAAGAGTAATTGTTTTAGCCAAGGTAAACTAACCGAGTTAACGAATGATATCAAAAACTGAACGATTACAAAAGTATAAGAAATTACACGTTGTCTTTTATTGATTGGAATGCGTTGCAAGACCTCTTCTACTCTTTTTCTTCTTTGAAAATTGACTTTTATGGTTTAGGTATCGAGAATATAATTTAGCACACTTAAAACTCGTTTTTGAGTTTTGTATTTATAGGGTCTGGAAGTCGGTTCGATACGGCGTATCAAAGGGATTGGATACGGCGTATTGAAGTTTCTTGGAGTAGGGACCACGTTTGATATCTTCCAGAATATTCACATACTATATCTTCAATAAGGCGTATTGACATCTTCTAGATATGGCGTATTGATCTTCTTTCCTTTGTGGTCTTTAGTGAGTGCAGGCACGGATACGCCGTATCTTCCTTGATGGATACGGCGTATTGGTCTTTAGAATAGTAATCTTCAAAATATCTTCATTTAAGCTCCAAAATGCGCGCCTTTTGCTAATATTCACCAAGTACTCCGTAATTACTGCAATTCTCAAATATAAACGATTAAGTAACAATTCTTTGCAATAATTATATAAAATGGGTTAAATACATGGGATAAATGATGCTATAAAATAGACGTTATTTGATGTCATCACACATCTACTTAGGCCAGAAAAACACTATCAAAAATTTTTGCAGTATGTATTAAAGTCCGATAAGTGTTCTGGCGACTTAGCGGCACATAGATTGACTTGGTTAATGCCATGTTAAGGTCAATCTCAGATAGATATTTATGCGATTAGCCCTAACAAGAATGTTAAACAAGTGCGTTCAGGAAATGTTACCAATTTATAGATCCATGAGGATTGGACAGGTGGACGTCTAAATTCTCGCTTCATGCCTCCCCCGGAAGGCAACACATATCTGGAGTCCATTATAGCATGATTCTGTGCAGCATACGCATGAGGGCCTAAAATTTTGTGCTTTTGGATATCATCTAAGTCGAAAAATTCATCCTCATTGGAAGCGAATTTTGACAAATAAGATGGCTGCGCTAAACTGTCTTCAAAGAGCTCTGCTTCGTTCTGAAGATATAAAATGTACATAAAAGGAAATCATTAATTACACTCCAAAGTCACGTAAAAAAAATTAAGATGTGGGTCGATTAGGTTTGTGTTTTTTCTCAAAGGGGTTAAATAATAGCTACAAGAGGATTCAGTTAATCGAGTTGAAATTCGTCTGAAGTCGATTTTAATGCTTACTACCTACAAAAATATGTTCTATTAAATAATGACCTTGTTCGGTTTAACCCGTTTTTGATGACCCGTTTGACCGTGCTAAAAAACGACCCAATTTAGCCTAAACCCCGTTTACTCTTAAATGAAATATTATAAGTTACCTTATACTTCATTTGGGTCCTTTGAAGAATGACTTCGATGTCAATGACGTCTCTCTTTTTCTCTTCTCTCTGTACCAGACAGAAAATATTACACGCAAGTATTTTAAGCAAAAACCATCTAAGACACAAAAACAGACATTGAGCGAGAGATAATATCAACCCTGATTACAACCTCTAATAAAATTATTTGCTTGCTCAAGGTTGCGTCTAACCTGAAGTATATATATATATATATAAATAATAATGAGGTTCATGTAAGATAGTTACTAAAGTAAGAAGAGTAGGAAGCCAATCAAATGCTAACATGTGGAAATTGCCTGATTAAAATAAAACTTAAATTACATAATATTGAAAGGGCAATTTGGTAATTCACACCATCAAAATACACCTCCAAAATCTCATTAGCTCTTACTGTCTTTTATTATCTCGTAAACTACCGTTTCTTTCCTTCTCGCTAAAATAAAACTACCACTAAAATACATCTCTACCTAATTCCGGCCGACTAGCGAATCTCCCGGCACTATTTGTACGGACTTGTTAACAGCGGTCGTACACACACTCACAACGGCGGATTATCACCGATGTCATGTGCGCGCTTATTAGTTTTTAAACCATTCTTCGATGTATTATTTGTTTTGAGACGTGTATCATGGTTTTGATCATGTATCAATTAATTCAGAATCATCCTAATATTTTTTTCAACGTTAAGATTTAAGCCATTCTCACAGTCGTATTGTTCTCGTCGGCAAAAACCCAGCTCATTTTCATCATTGTAACGACGTGATTATCATCGTTATCACGTCTTTCTTATATATCCATCGTTGTCATCATCAACGACCACCATCATCGGATGTGTAACATACGACCACATACACTATTTCTTTTGTTTGTAACTTTCATACTCTTTCTTATTCTTTCTTCTTTTACTATTTTCTTTTTCTCTATTAATATAACTCTCCTTTCTTTTTTAAACTTCTACTTATACTTTCTCTTTTCTCCACTATTTCTTCTTATCCTTAATAAACTTTCTCTAATTTCTCTTATTCTATATATCGTCTCTCTCTCTATCTATTATATAACCTTTTCCTTACTTCTATATTATCCCTCTTCCCTTTTATTCTTAAATTATTTTCTTAACCTACTCTTTCTCTTTTCTCTCTAATTTTATCTTATAATTCTAACTCTTTCTCTTTCTCTCTTTATTATCTATATCTACTTCTTCCTTTCTCTTTCTATTCCTTCTAACCTCTCCCCCTCATATACTTTATAATTTTTCTTTCGGTCTACTCTTTTTATTCTCTATAATCCATTAATATATTAATTTTTATTATTCTATCTCTATCTTATCTTTCTATCTCTCTCTCCTATTCTTTTTTTCTATAAACTTAGAAAACAAGCTTTGTAATCTATGTTAACTTTGACCTAAAACTATAACCTATATGAAAATAGAGCCCCTAGAACTAACAATTACTAGTCTTAAAAAGAGGGACTAAAAGGATCAGCTAAGTACTAACTACTTGTTAGTTACTGTTGATGCAAATGGCAAAAAACCAAACAAATCTTGCAGGGTTAACCTAGTGTAGGTTAAACCTGCACTAAACACTCTTGTTTGTAGTGGTGTACAAACACAATAAAGCAAGAAGAAGAGAACCAAGCCTTTGATGGCTTGGTTCAAAATTTGCATAGTGAAAATACTATGAAAATTCCCTGGTGCTCAGACAATGAGATAGCTCAACCTTTTCAATTTTAAATAACTAACATGGTAACCTATTTTCTAATGATTTTAATGACATCAAAGCTGTCTCAAAATGGTTTGCACTAAAAAACATTGACTTTTTTAAGGTCGAAACAACTAATGCCAAAAACCCCTTTAAATTGGACCTGATTTATGGTTAGTTATGAATTTAAGATCTAATTAACTAGGCTTAAGTACCAGATGCTAATTAGCTTATAACTACCTTAATAAACATGATCTAACAACTAGATAAGCTAAAATCAAGGTTTAAAGATTATGTTAACTAATTTTTAGGTTTTTATAAGGTTTTTAAGTCAGATTATGAGAATACTATTATCGTATAACTTATATGCTTAAAAAAAAGAATTCAAATTAATATCTAATAAGCAAGATTAAACACATATAAGTCAAATAAGCTATTAATTTATGCTAATATGCAAAAATCTATACTAATAAACTACTATTCAGCTAAATATTGAAAAACAAGGAAAGTAAAGGAGAACTTACTTGAAGCTTTAGCTAAACAAAAGCTATTAGGCTCTTTAGAGCTTATCTACTAGCTCTGGCTTATTTACAATAAGCCAGTAATTGTCCATGAGAACCCTTCCATAATTGGTTCTCCTTCCAAAAGCTCATAAATCCAAAATAGTTAAGGTGATTAAGCTGATTTTATGATTTGAGTTTAATTAAGGCTTGTTTAAGCTCAATCTAAGCTTATAGACTTAGAGAGCTTTCTGAAAGAAGCTTATAAAACAAGTAACTTGACATAGAATTATAAAAGCTTTGTAAGTAATATCAGTTTATAGAAAGAACTATGATTTCATTAATTGAAAAAGAGATTACAATACTTTTGAAAGGGACATTACAATAAGCTAAAAACGGATTTGAATAATATAAGCTACTACAAAAGTTACCTAAATTAAGCTAAAACTTAAAAACTACTAATAATAAAAGCTACTAAAAAACTAGATGGTGGTGTGTGTGATAGTGAGCTCTATTTATAGGCTGTTGATGAAGATTCTAGGCCTTGCCTTGCTTTCCACGCTCCAATTAATCCAACCCGTACAATCCTTCAATGATTGGGAAATGATTTAGAGCCGTTGGATCTTTCTTTGGGATCACACGGATTGCCAACGTGGCAATCCGTTGTGAGGTCTTTGTTTTTGTTGTGTGAGAGCTTTAAGAGTAAAATCAAGCATCCCTTTGTGCTTTCTCCTCTTCCACGCGGCATTCCTTTGTTGGAGTTGGCCAATAAGGTGCTTGAGTGACGTTTTAACTCTGCCAGGGTGATATAGACCACTTGAATAGACTTCCGTACCCTCCAATTTGGAAAAGCCCTTTGATTTGACAGCGGGGTAAATGAGGTAGGGGACGATGAATAGTAACACCCCTTTGGCGCTCTTTTATAACTGAAACGGGTAAAATCAGATTTAAACTTTGGGCTTTTTGCGCTTTTGGTCCCTGTGGTTATTTTATTAAAGGTGTAGTGGTAAAACAACTTTGGAAATGGCACATTTAGGTCCCTGGATTTTATAAAAGGGAAATGGGTTTAGGGTTTTGGGCTTTTAGATCCGGGTATGGCCCATTTAGGTTTAGGGACCATTTGTGTGATTTTTGAAACTTGAGGGACTATTTGGGTAACATTTGGGTTTTTGTCATTTTGTGGCTTTGACTTTTATTGACCAAGGTTTGACTGAGAGTTGACCAAGGTTGACTTTTTGACTTTGCTTCCAGCTCTTGTACACTCTTCCGTTCCTCGTGTCCGTGCTTGCCCGGTTTTCCTGTGATTTTTGTCTTATCCGTACCTGCACACACAAAACACAAAAACAAGTATATTTTTGCCATTTTTAGCATGTTTTGGTTCATTTAGGGCTATTTTAAGTAATAATGGATATGTGTATTTTACACTTATCAAAATTCCCCAAACTAAACGATTGCGTGTCCCCACGCAATATCACATGCCTTATAACCAAATACCTCGAAACTTCCCAAACTAAACATTTGAAAAGTAGCAAAGAGTTTAGTTGAGAGAGCTAAGAGATCTTATAAAACACCCGAATTCCCATTTTCAAAGATTTTTATTATTATTTTTTATTTTTTTATGATTTTTCTTAATAATTAACTACCTAACTACAACTTATTCTTGTGTTGACATAATGTATTGTTTTCATTACCTCATTGGTAACTTTAAGGATCATAGAACAAAAAGCACTTGAAAAGTGTCTTAAAAGATAACTTTGTCATTCCCGATTTTTTTTTCACTTTTCCTATCCAAACTTAAAAATAAGATCACTGTTAAGTACGAGCTAAGATGCTAAGACTACTTATAATTACAACTTGTGAATTTCTCTTCCCGACATAAATCATATATTTAAGTGTGTGTGCTCAAATTAATTTAAACCATTAAATCCACATATTTAGATAGTTGAAATCCGACCAAGTTTTACACATGGGCTTTTTGGGCTAATATGTTAATCACTTAGTAAAATCATAACTTAAAGCAATTACAAACCTCCTTAGCTAAGACATCGTTGGTTCACTTGTCCCATTAATGACTTTCTTCTCTAGCATCCCACCGTCGTCGGGTAAGTGCTAAGGCTTTTGACACCCCATTCGGAGAATAATAATCGAGACGCATGAACTTCCGATGAAAAAGCTTTGTAGACTTTTGCAAACCTTAGTTCAAAAGAATACCTTGGTTTTAGAGAATGAAACTTTTACTATTTATTTTCTAACTTGCAATATTATTATTTACTATTTACATTATTAGGCTAGGAACTGGTATCACTTTTCTTTCGACGACACATCGGCCACGCCTCCGACAAGAGCTCGTGTACTTATTATGATACCAACCCTAAATACAACCTCCATCCTTTCTTTCGATGTCACATCGGGAGCGAAACCGACAATGCCCCATGTACTTTATTGCGATGGAGTTTGTATATTAGTTATTAACACTAAGGATTTATAACTTGCATCATTTTTATTCACCAACTACATTTTTTTTAATTAATTAATTAATTATTTTGTTTTCAAATAGAAAAAATTCATTTTAGAAAACCAAAGTATAAACTTGAACTAAAATTCTTATTTACAAATGATGTTTGACTTCATCATCGGTTAAAGCTTTTTTTTCTGACATATGTTGTTTGGACTTTTAGACGCAAAAACTTTAATTTGTAAAAATTAAAGAGAACAGTATAATTAATCATTTTTAAGAACTTCGGAAAAGAAAAACCACAAGTTATCTTATATAAGCCTTTAAGTTTTCCAAATAAACTTTTCTGTTAGCATCCTATCTGTTTTTCAACACTATCATCTTTTATTTTTGCTATTTATAAAAATTTATATAAAGGAAATTCGCAAATACTTTGCCTATATATAATCCAACTCGGCATATTTAAAATTACTTGATGATTAGCACAAGACTTCATTTACTATGATTTCAAGTCTAGCATGTTTAATGTTTACATGAGACTAACATAAACTATCATCATTATTTGTGTAAGTGAGAATGCTTGAATCTACACGTTCGATCGGGTCATAAAATTACTTCTTATTCTTGACCTACGGTTAACCTACTTTTGTGTCATAACACTAATTGTTATTTTATATATATATATATATATATATATATATATATATATATATATATATCTTATATATATATATATTTTTTTGTTTTTCTTTTTATAACTACTAATTTTTTTTATTTTTTCATTTTTTTTTCTACAAATAATGATCCTAAATTTTTCTCTATTTTTGGGGAGTGCTGTTTTTGTGGGAAATCGGTGTACGTGAGAACAAATACAATAAGAGGTACATCAAGATCGATAGATTCCCTTCCCCAAACTTAAAACGAAACATTGTCCTCAATGTTTAAAGTCGGGCCTCTACGAAAAACTAAGCCGTTTATTAAGTATGCAAAGATAGACGTGAATCGATAAGATGAAAGGATATCGGATCTCCCCAAACTAATTTCACACAATGGATAGGAAGCTCGAGTGAAACGGGATACAACACGGACAAGACAGTCTCAGAAAATTGTTGGGGTCAATCCTGACCAAAAAATCATAAACAAAACAAAAACAACAAGAATAGAAACCGTGAAGAGGATATCCACTAACACATCAACAACACATTATTTAAGTATATAAAAAAGGATAAGCTGGGGTGAAATCCCACGAAGCGGCTTGTTTTTGGTCAAAGTGTCTAAGCTCGACTCGATCCCATAAATTTTGTTTCTTAGGGTAAAGTTTAGAGTTCCAGGATAACAATGGTGGTTGAAGTGTTTCCCCCTCCATAGTAATGCTTAGCCTGGTGGAAGTTAATTTGAAATTTGAAAACCGTCGGGATGAGACAACTTGGCTGTGCCATAAGGAAAAACTCAAGGTATTGTGACTAGGACCGGACCATCGGGACTTGATGCCTTTCGGAAGAAAATCTTTAAATGGGAGATTGAAAGTAAGACTTGATCACCAACATTGAAGATTTGATTCTTGATCTTGAGGACTCGTGAAGTTTCTTCGGTCTTCTCTGTTGATTAATGAATTCTAATATGCATTATCTCGAAGGCTCGTTTAGTTCATTAGTTGGAGCTTTCGATGATCCACCCTACGGGTTTTGTGAATTCGTTGTTGGCATGCTTAAGGAGCCCAAATTTGCTTGTGTTCTAGTTTTCAACTAGTAATGTACCATGATTTTCCTAACTAGTTGTTGGGCGTCGCATCCGATTGGAGTCTTGTAAGCGGTTCGGAATGCCTGGTATGTGCTTAATTACACATACCTTTTCCATTAAAAACGGACTTAAATGACCAAAAATAGACAAAAACTGCCAAATATATGTTTGTTTGAATTTGTGTTGTGAAGGTATCGGTTATTCAGAAAGAAAAGGGTCGAAACAAAGCCAAAAAAAAACGGGAATAAATGGGCACGGATATGGAAAAAGTGTGAAAAGATAAAGCCAAATCGAAGCCAAAAAGTCAATCAAGTCGAACAGTCAAAGTCAAAGTCAACCCCGACAAAGTCAAAGTCAAGAGGAAGTCAAAATCAGAAGAAATATAACTTGAGGGACTTAATCTGCCAAATCCCCATACTTGTATTACACAAGGACTGAGTTTGCAAACATTCTTATATGGTTGAGGGGCTACTTTTGCCAAGTCCCCAAAATTGTATCACCATAAGGACGAATTTTGCAAAGAGAATGATATAAATGGGAGACCAATTGTGCCATTTTCCCAAACCTTTCCCAGTTAAACCCAAAATAGCTTTTCCCGCCAAAAAAAACCCAAGAACCCAATCACGGGTTGTCTTCCCCACTCTTACCCTGCAACCTCCAAATTACCCATGGGGTAATAACTTCATCCCCTCCCCCACTAAACCCTAATCCCATTACACCTTTCCACCTTGGCAATCCCCCATTTTTCAAAGCCAATCCTACGACTGTTATTGATTCAAGAAAGCACATGAGAATTCAAGGGCTGAGATTGCTTTTGGAATACACTCACATAAGAAACACAACCTTAAATTGTCTCACTGAAGAAACACACTTTGAAGACCCAAGACTTGATCTTTTTAGCTATAAAGAGAGCCCCTTGTTTAGAGCAAAATGGGGACCTCATCTTTTAACTTATTTTCAGTCAATTTTAGCTTATTGTAATCTTTTTTTCAAGTCTTGTAATATTTCTTTCAGCTTAATGAAGTTTTGAAGTTTTTTAAGTTAAAATCTGTATTTTAAATTTCAAGTCTTAAAGTTGTTAATTTGTTATTAATTTTAGTTCACAAGCTTTTATACTAGTTAAGGTTAGGTTTATTAGCAGTAATTAACTTAAAAGAATTATTTTTTTAGTAAAAAAATACTAAAAAAAGCGAAAACAAAAAAAAAATCCCACTCAAAAAAAAATACCACAACTTTTTTTTAAAGATGGATAAGCCGGATCTGGAGGGCTTATGGACTCACTAGTTGTCAAATACAGGCTTAGTGCTTTGTTATTAAAGCTCTAATGCGCATTGACACCCTTTGTTTTAAACCAAAAACAAAAGGGGTTTGTAAGTCATTTTCTTTCATTTAAGCTTATTTTCTGCATTTTCTTATTTTTTAATTTTTAGCTTATTTGTGCTTATTTTCTTTTTCAACATGCTTATTCATGCTTGCTTATCATGTATTAATATTTACTTTTGAGATCATTGCCCTTAATCACCTTAAAATCAGTTTAAAAAGACTTTTTAAGTCATAAAGGGGTGTTTGGGTCAATGGTATGGTCATGGGTTGGTGTCACTTTGCCAACTTTGGCTAGCATTATTAAGCCCTTGTGAGTCTGTTTTCCCAATTTTTTTTAAGACCTAGAAGTATTTTTCAAGTTTTCTCCTTGGTTCCTTAAATCTGTTAAACTTTAAAAAAGGTTTCATGAGCTTAATTGTTTAAGCCTTTGAAAATCTGAAATAAGGTTTAGAATTATGTCATTTGTGCGTGTCAAAGATAGTTAGTTAGGTCCTTAGGTTTTACCTACATTTTATTCAATTCTGTCAACATAGTCTTTGTGACTTTAAAAGTCGAAATTTGCCCATTTTCATTCTCAAAAATTGGAGGTTAACTCAGTGTTTTAGGTTCTAGAATTTTGTGCACAAGTTCAATTCAAGGCACTTTCCATCTGTTTTTAGCTGATTTTTGGTTTTGAGCTTATTAGGGTGCTTATTTTTAAGCTCACTCTTTCACAAAATTTCTTTGAAAAAACTGCCCTGGTGCAAAAGCCATATTTGACAGCTTCTGTAAGCTGTCATTCAGTCCACCAATTTCTTTCTAAAAGGCATTTTTGGAAAGCTTATAGGGTGTGCTTTAAGCCCCTATAAGCTCAGCCATTGGGTCCCACTCTAAGGGCTTATAAATAAAGCCATTAAAGGTGCCCACTAAGAGCCTTTTTGGCCTGGCAGCCCCAAACAAATTTGGCTTTATAGTTATTTGTTTTCTGGCTAGTGGATTCTCTTCCTTAGCTTATTTGTGTTTGAGTTGGCTTATTAGGCATAGTTAAGCCCCTTTTGTCTGCTTATTTGCTCATACCTTTTGCTCTTTAGCCCTTTATTAGTTTAGCAGCCTAAGTGTTTATCTAGCAGTACTAACTTTAAGGTTAGTACTGCTGAGATTTTAAGCTTATCTCTAGCTTATTCAGTTGTAATAATTAGCTTAATTTAGTTCCTTTGTTATTGTCTTGAGTGCTTTGTCACTTTGCCTTTCATTTTCATTTGCTTATTGTGCCTAAAAGCCAAAAGAATAACCAAGCAATTTGAGCTCTAAGTACACTTAAGCATTCTGTCCTGCCTAGCTTTTTCTAGCAGCTTTTTCACAGTTTATCTTTGTTTCAAAATAAGTTTAGATTGCTTTTTCTCATACTCTTTTATGTCCTCTTTTCATTTTTCTAGATTATAGGTTCTTAAGTTTGTGTCTTGTGGCTTATTCTTAAGCCACAAAAAGCCTCTTTGTCTTTCTGTGACCCTTGTAGGACAGCAGCTTATATCAGGTTGTTTAAGTTTATTTTTCTTTCTTTTTTGCTTAATTTAGTCCCTCATTAGCTTATTAGTGATAGTTAAGCCTTTTTTTAGCTTACTTGCCTTTTTATGGCTTTTTAAATCCAAAATTTCAAAAACATAAGCCCTCAAGGCTTATGAAAGCCTTGTCTGGTTTTAAGCTGTTTAAGCTTAATCTAAAGTTTTCTTTGTGGTTTAAATTGTTTATTTAGGTAGCATTAAGCTTAGTGTAGCTTAATTTGTTGTAGGGGTGCTTATTTAAAGCTTATTGTGTGCAAAAATATAAAGGCATAAGCCTTTTGTGTTTATAAGCCACTGTTAGCTTTTTAGCTTATTTCCGGGCTTATTATAGCTTTTCAAAAAGAATTCCAAGTTTTAAAGTTACTTATTTTCATTTATTTTAGCTTTTTCATTTTATAAGTTTTTCAAAAAAATAATAATAATTTAATAAATGGGGAAAAGTGGGAAGTCGGGAGTGAGGCCAAGACTACAACCTCGAACTCTTACCACTCTCACCCTTATGAAACACACCTCACATCTACCGCTTTGGGCCCTTGGGTTTTTTGTTAGACTCTTGGGTGCTTTTGGTAATTTAAATTAGTGTGTTTTTGACCATTTAGCTTTTAAGCTGTTGAGCTTATATTTTGACAGCTTATTTGATAAGCTGGTCAAGCCAGCTTATTTTTCCTAGGACCGCACACTTTCAGTTATTTTTTGTAAATTTTTCAGATTTTTATAAAATCTTTTAGTATTTTTTAATAATTTATTTTCCTTTTAAACTTAAAAAAAATCATTAAAAATAAAAACTAATCAAAAAAATATAAATCTTTTTTCTAAAATTTTCTTTTTTCATATATTTTTGTTTAGGAAACTATAAAAGTTTCTTTCTGTAGGATTAATTTTTCACCTAAATTTACTTTTTAAAGAACGGGATTCGTTCCCGTTCTTGTCTTGACTCGTTTTTGGGTCAAACGACCTCCGTTTTTAGTCTAGTTTTTTTTAAACTTCGTTATTTGTCATTTAGAATCTATTTTAGCTTTTAAATTTGTTTTAGGGTTTAATTTGCAAAATTTAGGTTTTTAGCCCTCGTTTTAGGTTTTAAGTTATAAAGCTTTCGTTTTTAGGTTTTATTTAATCGTTTTTGCATATTTAACTTGTAGAAATAGAAAACCAATCTTACCTTTGTCATATTCAAATATCAATCATCAATCCGTCATTCGATTTTCCATTTAAGCCTCGTTGGGACAAAACGACCCGTGAATCATATTCCGGGCTCATTATATATTTTTTTTTGGTGTGATAACGTTTGACCATTCTTGTGCAAAGGTAATTGGTTGAGTGTTTGCTTTTTATTATTATACTATATATATTATTATTGGACGAATTCATGCCCACATATGCATCGTCTATCTTGTTGACCATGAGGCTACGTTTTCTCCTACCGTCCTTTCTAAGATTCTTTTAAGTCCACGATTTCGTTCACTCCTCGACTCTTGACACTAGTTTGAGGGTTGGTAATCGTAGAAAGATGATGCGGTTGACTACCTTATGTAGACATAACTTTCATCAAATTTGTCGTTACAGCAATTAAGTCCCACGATCGCTAATGATAGCTCTGGAGTGCACCAAATCGGGAGAAAAGGGATTTTCAAAAATTTTGACAAACTACTCTAGTTCGTTGGTGAGGGTGCGCCTTGCTTCAACCATTGGAAAGTTAATCGTCAGGATACAAGTATATATTTGTTTCCTCTCGGGATGACGGGATTGGTCCATAAAATCATACCCCATACATCGGAAAATTTCACAAAACTTGGGATTGCATTTTGAGGCATCTCATCTCGATGTGAAATTTTGCCTTGTCTTTGAATGCATCATAAATAGATGTGATCAAGTCGTAAGCATCCATATTATTCCGTGAGGCCAAATGAAAAACGCCATCAATTTACTTTTCCCACGCTTTACCTGGTAGCGGTGTTATTAGCTCTATGATGGCCAAGGTGGGTACTTCACATGACTAAGCTTTGAGGATTTCAAGAGCTTCTTGGCAAAAAACACATCTACGGATGATTTTGATGCCGCCATGTTCGAAAGAGATATGGGTTCAATTCCCAAAAGTAATGCTTTACATCCTTGATAATCTTTCTTTTTTGTTGAGTTGACATTCCTGTATAAGAAATTCCTCGCGTAGGGAATTATACTATATCGGCAAACCATGGGGTACTTTGATTATCAAGAGAAGTCAACGAATTCAATGTTTCAAGAGGAAAGGCTTCATTAATCTTCTTAGGATCAAAAACATTCTCATACGGGTTTTCAAGACGAGAGAGGTGATCGACTGCATAGTTTTCTGCACCTTTGGTATCGATCACTTTAAAATCGAATTCCTGGAGAAGTAAGACCTATTTAAGCAATCTTGCTTTGGCATCTTTCTTGTTGAAGAGGTATTTCAATGCGGAATGGTCCGTGTAAACAACATTCTTGTTCATGATAAGTTATGATCGAAACTTCTCAAAGGCGTAAACTACCGCTAATACTATGAGCAATCATCTTTCTCGTTGTTGTATAATCTCGATTATGCTCTCGGTCATTTGTTTGCTCGCATAGTGAATTGGTCCTAAATGCTTTCTCAATCCTTTGTCCTAGGAAACGCACCTATTGCATATTCACTTGCATCATCACATGATTTTCAAAAGGTTGGGTCCTCAATTTGGAGATGTAATGAGAATTGGTGCTTTCGGTTAACTTCTTTTTCAATTTTTGAAAGGCTAGAATGCAATCTTCCGAGAAGTTGAAAGGAGTATTTTTCTCTAAGAGATGGGTCATGGGTCGAGAGATTTTCGAAAAATCTTTGATGAATCTGCGGTAAAAACCAGCATGCCCGAGAAAACTTCGAATTCCCTTAACAGTAGTGGTGTTGAGGTAGCTAGAAAATCACATCGATTCTTTTTAGCGTTTGTCGACTTCAAGTCCTTTCTTTGAGATCTTATTGTTCGGAGTACGATACCTTTTTCACCATGAAATAGCTTTTTTCCCAATTTAGAGCTAAGTTAGTGTCTTCACACCGTTTAAGCATTTTTTCTAGATTGGTGAGGCACGAAGAAAAAGAATTTCCAAAAACCAAGAAATCATCCATAAAGACTTCCATTGTCTTTTCAATTCATGTCATGGGAAGATGCCATGCATACACCTTGAAACGTCTCTGCCTGGTGAATTGCATTAAACCAAAAGGTGTGCGGTGCGATTAAGCAAACGTTCCGTTAATGGGCAGGTGTGAATGTGGTATTTTATTGATTATTTGGGAAATCAATTTGGAATTGAAATTAACCACGAGAACGAAACCGTAGAGGCTAAAAATAGTACTCATTTCCTGCGTGTCTCTCAAGTCATTTGATCGATGAACGACAAAGGGAAATGGTCTTTTCTTGTAGCTTCGTTCAACTTACGATAATCTATGCATACTCTCCATCCCGTTACCAAGTATTGGTCTGGCACTAATTACGTTATCATATTTGTTTACTATGGTCTATCCCTTCTTTCTTTGTTACAAGTGTTACTGGGCTCACCAAGGGACTTCCGAGATTGGGTAGATAATCAGTGTCAAGCAGGTTTTTCAACCTCTTTTTTAATGACATCATGGATCTTTAGATTAACCCTTCTCTGATGTTGGACTGCTGGTTCATAGTCATCTTTCATTAGAATTTTATGAGAACAAAATTCCGGGTTAATACCCTTAATGTCAGAGAGCTTCTAAGCAATTGCTTGCTTTCTGGATTTAAGAAACTTTATGAGAGCGGTCTTTTCATTCATCCACTCAAATCTTTGGCCAAGTATACACAGGCACAACTTGTTGTTATCTGCTAAAAATGTGTATTCGAGATGAGGTGGTAAGTCCTTAAGTTCAACCTCAGGAGGTTCATCGATTGAAGATTCGGCAGATTTACAAACTTTAAGCTCTTTCTTGATTTCCAGTAAGTAATTTCCTTGATTTGGTGACGGATCACTATTGAGAAGAGATTCGAGAAGGTGAATGTCCCCCTTTGGGTCATAATAAGCATTATCAACTTCCGGTGAAGTTGGATCATCGGCTATAGCAAGAAAAGTATCAGCTTCTTCCAAAAGTAGAAAATTACTATCCCCGAAAGGAGTGAGAGTTGGAGAAGAATTTGAAACAATCAGATCGTATCCGGGAGAAGGATTGTCATACGCAACTGAGTCAGAAAAATCTAAGACTTCTTGTGAGTATTCTTCACACGTAACATCAATAAGATCAACTTTCTTCAATGATTCGAGATTGTTGTACGAAATAGAAGGCGTATCACCACATTTAAGGGTTAAAGATTTATCATCACTTCTAAGCATTATCTCTCTTTCATACACATCAATTAAAGCATGAGTTGTCCTAAGAAAAGGTCTCCCGAGTATCAACAGTACTCGAGGATCGGCTATGAAATCAAGAACAACAAAATTGGCCAGAAATTAGAATTTTCCTACCTTGACAAAAACATTTTCGGCTACACCGGTTGGTTTGGAAATTGTTCGGTCGGCTAATTCTAACACCATTTTAGTATCATTTAGGCCCGGGAGTCCAAGCTTTTTCCAAATAGAAAGAGGCATAAGATTTATGCTAGCACCTAAATCGGCTAGGGCTAAACAATTATCAAACTCCGAAAAATCACATGGGATAAGAAATCGACCGGGGTCACCTAGCTT
>BQNB010032407.1:0-53196 GCA_026074375.1 Tanacetum coccineum | reverse complement strand
GTAATACAGTACAAAAGTTAGGGATATTGCATTGTATTTATATAGATGCGTAGGTGTGGGGTAGGGTAGATAGAAATTAAAGAGGGTATCATACAAAAGTTACTTTTTACTAAATCATTACTCCACTAATTAAGTTTTCTATAACGGTTATGATATATGTACCCCCTGAAAACACCATTTGTACCCTCCGGTTTTTTTTGGTTTTTTTTTCCTATTTTTTTTTTTTGTATTTTTATAATTTTGTATATGTTATAAAACTGTGACACGAAAAAAACGGAACGAAAAATATAAAGTTTAACAGGTCAAAAGTATGAAACTGTCAAAAATATAAAAAACTGCGTTGCACTGTAAAAAGGGGGTACAAAAGGAATCTTTTGTACTTTTTGACATTATGCAGTGGGTCAGGGGGTACTAATAGGGGCACCCCGACATTATTTCTTAAAAAGTTGGAGTAAATGACAAAAAAAGAAACAAAATAAATTGAAAAGTACAATTTTATTCAAACTACTCAACGAATTAAAGAAACTTTGTCAATTGATTAAACAAGTAATGTTTTTATGTGATACAAAATTTCGAGACCACTATCATTTTGTTAAAATTGTAATCATTAAAAATTTACACTACCCGACAAATATTCATCGGATTCTCATAAACTTCGAGAACCACGAGAAAGCTCCTAAGTCCGCACCGGAGCCAAAAACATGATACTAGTACTCTTTCGTGACCAAATCAGATACATAACACTATTTCTTTTGATAAATTTTTAAGATTAAAAATTCAAAATTTCAAGAATGATTTTTTGATGTTGAATGATTTTTTATATGATCCCACAACAGATACATTTTACTAGTACATGATTTCAAAGACATAGATCGGAACCAAATGTTTGTGCACGAAACTCGATTCTATTATAAACTGTATTCTGGTGACTGAGTAGTAATTAATTTGTACCCAAAAGAAGTAGCACAACATTTTGCAGCCTTTGCATAATAAACTTTTTACAAAACAAAAAAACAAAGTCAGAGTATGTTGTTGGCTCCCAAATTCGCCACTTGAATGTTTACTTGTCCCTATCCATAGGTACACCTCCAAATTGTACGTACCCTACATCGTTAAATTAACACTGTTTTTCAACACCACTAACACTGTTAAATTTGCCACTTGAATGTGGTGTTGTCATACTAACAACGTCAACTCAGCATCGCATCAGTTTTTCAACACCACTAACACAATGTAAGATCATTTGTAATGGATGGTCGTTTGCTCTGTTGGCCGTCAACTCAAAAAGCTCACTCCCCCGGATGAGTCTCCTATGGATTTTTAGGAAGACTTGGTCGTGTTATCGATCGAGTTGTAATTTGGCAAAAAAAAACAACCTAACGGCTCAATTTTGGACCGTGGGAAACATTTAATAAAAAAATAAAATTTAAACAAATTTACCCTATAACACTCAAATACTTCTTTACTTTTTACACACTTTCAAACCAATCTTTATATACTTACTTTAATCTTTTCAGCTTAAACAAATGAATTTAGCTAAAAAAAGTAAATCGTCAGATGAAAAAGAAGAAGTTGATATTAGAGGCTTGGGTACCATAACTTGGAAGAGGGTGTTATGATGACGTGGTCCATCTTATTTTCAAGTTATGATACCACCCTTCTAAGTTAAGGCCGATGTTGATGGCCAAGTTAACCCACCAACTTGCAAACTAACTTGGGTTTGTGTGTGTTTATGTTATTAAATAAAAAAAAGTTGGTCCCAAAAGTGATGTTAATATGATGTTATGATTGCAGGTTTTTTTTGTGTTAGTGTTATTGAGTTAAAGTTGATATATGACGCTGATGTGACGGTGTTATTAAGTTATGGTACCTAGCGCTCTTATTAATATAGAGTTTTTAAAAGAGGCCGCTATGATTATTCATACTTCCGCTTCTACAATCCAAAAAATCCCACGAAAGTGGGCTATTTTAATAAAAAAAATCTCGCACGATCGATGAATCTCAAGAGAATTACGGATATGATGTACACATGCATTATTTTACATAGTTTGATTATAAAAGACAAAGAAAGAGCATTCTCTCTTGACTCTTAAGATGAGCAACATTGTGATGATGATCTCGTACAAACGCATGAAGAAGCTTTACAAGTTATTATACATTTAGTCAACGAGGAAACTCATCTAAACCTTAAAGCCGATTTTTTGTAACACATTTGATGTCGAACAACTAAACATTAAATTTATAGTAATGTTTATTTTTATACTTGAATTATTAATGTAATATATTTTAATTATTAGTAGAATTTTAATTTAGTGTTTAAAAAATGAAAATGAAAATAAAAATTATGGTCATGGTTACATTACGCTAAATTGGTCATGATGAATGTTGTAGAGAGATGAAGTTGAGCGGATGCTGATGTGACAACCATTACGTCTAGCCTAATAAGGCAACAAACATCACCACCAAAACACACACTACTTAAACACAAATATTATCCCCGCAATATATACACTCACGCATAATATTTTTAAAGAGAAATAAGTCGGTCGTTTGAATGACCGACTTGTGCTTGAATGCGGTATACGACGCGTTAATGTGGGACAAGTTTGGTAAGAGAGACGTGTTGATTTGGCCCGAGCACGCGTCTTACGATGCTTATTACCACTAGCCGCGAAGTTTCATATTGTTCATTAGATTTATACATTTACTTACGTATTTACCTTCCTTATATAAAAAAGTAGAAGAAGAGAGATTGAAATAATGGTTTTATACATATACCTATACCTATGTAATAGTATGTATTTACCATCTTTACATAAACAAATGAAGAAAAAGAGAAATAGATATAATGAAACTATGGGGCTAGTTGTAATAAGCGTCGTAAGACGCGTGCTCAGGCCAAATCCATGCGTCTCCCTTATTAAATTTGCGCCACATCAACGCGTCGTGTATCACATTTAAGCACAAGTCGGTCGTTCACACAAATGTTTCTCTTTTTTTTAGTGTATTGTGGGTAATATTTTGTGTTTAAATCGGGTGTGTTTTTGTGGTGATGTTGTTTGTCTTATTACACTATGTTGGTGGCGATTTCAATTAAGGTCGGTTCAATAAGCCCAAGAAACCGACGAAGACCTATAAAATATGTTTTAACCTACTTAGTGTAGAGGGTGTGAATGCTAGGAACATGCGGGAATGCATGTCAGCTGGAAAAGGGAAAATATTGCCCCTCATATTGTAAGAAAACACAGTAAAAGTTTACCTATAGCGGCACTTAAGTCATGTAAGAACATAAATGACAATAATGTTAACTTTTAAATGGGGTGAGTAGAAAAACCGAATAAACCGAAAACTTTAAAACGCCGAAAACCGAGCGAAAACAAGAGGGAATTGAATAATAAACATACCGAATATGCCAAACAAAACACGAACTACAAATTCGATTTTGAGTTGGATTTTAGTTTGACAATCTCTATACAAAAACCGAATTTTTATATAAGATATATATATATATATATAGATTATATTTATATTTATATATCCTCTATTTATATTTTATATATATATATCTACTAAATATAGATATGTATATGTATCATATTTATTATATTATATATATGATATATATATATATATAGTATATATATATCATTTATATTATATATTATATACAATTACATTATATTATATATATATTATATATATATATTATTTTATTTATATGTTGTATATATATATATATATATATATATATATATACATATATATATATATATACATACATATATATATACATACATATATATATATATACATATATATATATACATATATAGGGATGGGTTCTAGAGAAAACCATATTTTGCTGAAAAACCTAGAAAATCAAACAGATGCACAAAAAAAACTAAACAGATGCCCTAATTTTTTCGAGAAGAGTTGTCGCACAGTTAGGGCATCTGTTTGAGTTTTCTGGGTTTTTCACCGAGATTAGGTTTTCTCACGATCACATTCTATATATATACATATATATACATATATATACATATATATATATATATATATATATATATATATATATATATATATATATATATATATATATATATATATATATATATATATAAATACTATTAAAATTTTATCCTAATATAAAAAAAACACTTTTTATGCTTTAAATAATTTTTTTTGCTAAATATCTATGTAATTATTATTATTTAAATAAATTGTGTAATTCGGGTCATCCCGTAAACCGAACCGAATTTAAATTCGAGTGATACATCTGACGCGTTTGTTTTGAGTGCAATGAACCATGTGACCCATGCCTTTTGAGTGCAGTGAACTGTCATATATACTGAAATTCAAACATAATAAAGTCTTTATTTTGAATCAAAGATAACATATGTATAAATTAAAAAAAATATTCATCAGATTTTTTGTTTAGGATTTTTGTCAAACCACTGGAAATCCAATTCCAGAAGTGTAGATGAAAGCATCCTTTTTTCAAAAGTAATCTGCTTCCACATAAAAAATAAGGGTTGTTCGGCTCAAAATGCTGAAGGGCTGTTTGGATAGCTTTTATCAGCAACTCTTTAGGTGCCATGACACGTTAATATGGGTTGTTTGGATAGCCTATGTCAGCTGCCACTTGGCTTCCGAAACATGTTATTTCAAGACACCTGTGCATATTAACAATGTGCTGATTCAGAGTTACACTTCATAATTTTGGGATTTGCTATTGAAAATAAAGCAGGACTGTTTGGGATTCTTTTTAAAACTATAGATCATATTTTTACACGATAATTTTTTGGATGCTATTATCTTATATACGTTAATTTAAAAGATATGAACATGAAAAATAAAAAATACCTCTTTTAGTCTTCTCAGCTTCGAGTACTGAATCTTCTTCTATAGTAAGATCGCTAATTTCCCAGCCGCTGAACTAACCACTAAACAAACCCATTGAAGGCAACCAAGAGAATACATAAACGATTAACAATTACCTAATTGTGTGGTAATGAGGTCTGGCGTTATCCGCTCGAGTGGCAACCACATTTCATGACTCTCGCCAATTTGGAAATCATAAATCTTTACACAACATTTACTGCATAAAACATCCGTAATCCAGTCATGTAAACATATAGTCAAACTTCAAAGAAAAGATCCAAGAAAAAGGAAACTAAAAAAACGAACCCAAGGCTGTCATGAATAAAATGATCTTTATCCCGAACCAAAAGGTCTTTTTTCTTTTAGAATAGTGCCTACACAATGGGTGATACTCCTGTACCGGTTCTGCTCCCTGCAATAATTCGATACATATATAGGTTAAAGATTATTCTTTGAACATATGCGAGATACAAAGAGTAAATGGAACACTAAAAAGGGATCTTTGAACACGGGTGCTGGCTATTACCTCAATTCCTGCTGTGAATGCACACGGTTAACACTTTATTTTGGCAAAATAAGCACTTATTAAAGAGCATAGTCGAAGGGTATAACACATAGGTTTTATGCCGCTGCTCCTTGTTTAATTCTAAATACCCAAGCTCTTAGGCACGCAAAAAATAAGAGACTCGTTATTACATTAAGTGATATCTAAAGATTGATTATCGTTAGATGGTATTTACGCATATCAATACCCAACCTTTGGATATCGGTTTGATTTTAAAATTCAAAGTACTGCGTACGATAAGATGATGTATGTTACCTGGAGACCATGTACACCTTCCACTGCAGAGTTAATAAAAAATGTTAATTTAAATAATAAAACACAAACACTCACTCAACCTAAAGACACATCCATCAATGGCAAGAGTACTTATAAATTTTTTAGCTCTTCCTCAAGACGCGTAAGGTAAATTCTACTACTTTCCAGTTGTTGAACACATGCCTGCATCAAGAAGAAAACCCAATTAAGCAAAGGCATCAAACACATATATGCGTATTGAAAAAGAAAAACTCATATTACAAAATCAAGTTTGAAACAAAAAGAGAAAACAAAATTAGTTTCCAAACAAACCAATAACGTTAATCCTAATTTGATATGAGAAAAATCAAACCCTGTTTTTGGAGATTATGTGTCAGAATCAGAGAGAGAGAGAGACGCGAGGGAATGAGAATTATCTCGAATGTTGCAAATGAGTTATAAAGAAAAGAAAAAAAATTGGACCGGACAGGGAGCCCAAGAAAAGCCCACGACCAAAACTACGTCATTTCTTGCCTAAAATGATTACATTTATAAATTATAAATTTATAATAACTTATCATTTACATAATGGTGGAAAACAAACGAGCAACAAGCTGCGCCGCTAGCCTTTTTTCGATTGCAAAGCTAATCTTATGAAATATAAATATTAGAACAATATATATGGTAAAATAAATATTTAAGCTTAACTAATTCAAATGTACAAAATCGCAAGCATATATAGTGCAAGGAAGCGAGACCAAAAATTAGAAAAGGATATCTTTTATAGAAAAAATATATGGTTCTTCATTTTAAAATGGAAACAATATATTCACCTTAATAACTTGTGTTTTGCCTAAAAATCCTCTAAAAAATGAGGACAGCTGATTAGAAGAGTATAACATTACTATAGAAATCACTTTTGGAACGAAAGATAGGTTTTGGAGTGAAGGTGTAAGACCTAATTAACATACGATTGCATGGAGTTCGAAAGAGCTATTCCTAATGACAATGGTGCACGGATTGCGAAATTAGCGAGAGATGATAAAGACGAACACGCCAATCCACAGTAAGCTTTTTAGTTTTCGAATAATAAACCGAATCAATAAAACTACACTTGCTAACTTGTGTTTGCATTTTGCGTGTTTCGGGACTTTTGTGTACTTTTTTGTTATGTTTAGCTCGGCTATTCTTTCTTTACTTCCGTTTGTAATTGATAGGGGAAACATAAAGCGAAAATTCCTTTCAAAAGCTAATCATGGTGGATTTTTGATGATCATGGCAATTGTCTCGCTATCTGTAGCATCTGTGTTTTTGCTTTTCACAAGCTTCTTCTTGCGACGTTTGATGAAAAATATCCATTAAACCGTCTTGAAAAGTATAGGCTGCTTCTCCGCAATTCTTGCACCTTTCTCCCTAGCAGTTGTCTTATATGTTCCATATTACTTTGTACTGATCATAGTTGCATATTACTTTGCTTGGAAGTACGGATGCTGTTATCAACAAGATGAACGCTTTAACGAGTATCTTTTCCATTGGACTGTGTTTCTAGTAATTATCGTACCTATCTTGTATGCATTTTTGCCATTCCTTCCGCCTTGGGTCCAGTTACCATTCATATGTGTAGGCATCTCAGTCATAGTTGTGGTTGCGGTTACTGCCTACATTATGAACCATCAATCGGAGGAAAAACAAAGTACGCAACTTGGATCATCAAGTAGATCAATCATGTTTGACCTCATGTAGCTATTTCCAAGATTTAGGGCTAGTTCTGAGAATAATTTTACTTGTATTAAACATATCTATTGAATTTTGAGTTTAGATATCTATTTTTTGTTAAATACTATTTCATGTTATATCTAATTGTCTTTGCTATAACTTTTTCTTTGGTCTTTTATATATCTCTCACACATATGTCAAACTAAACGATTAATCGCGCATAATGACGATCGTTTATATATCTCACATACATATGTCAAACTAGACGATTAATCACACATAATGACGACGATATATGTACAATATGTGCGTGAGATATATTGAAGACCAAAGAAAAAGTTTGACATAACTCCGTCTGAAAATTTTATATTGTATGCGTGTGACATATATAAAAAACCAAATGTTTTATATATCTCACACACATATGTCAAACATCTATCTATTTCTACCTATATATGGGACAAGGCATGAAATATTTCATGCTGACTAGATCATGTGACTCAGCATGTTAATGCTAACTGGAATGCTGACTTAAAGGGCAATATGGGAACATTTTAGTGACTAGGCAATAATAGTGTAAAAAATGGGGGTATTTTTGACATTTAGTATTATCCTTAATCCCTACAAGTTCGACCACATTGATTATTCAGTAACTCCTCCCCTACAATCACTCACAATGAATCCAGGATTTAATTTTAAAACATTCCATTCAAAATTTAAAACCTCCACCATCAAGGCATTATGTTTCAGTTAAACTTATCGGATTTCATTCACAAAACAACCATCTGTCATTTCCCTAATTCAATCTCAACAAGTTGATTAAGCTATGGTTGAGTACATATGAAAAATCATATGTACGTATTTATTAAGGTAAACATAAGTGTTCCATCTTTTTATTTCTATTTGATTTTGGAATTGAATTATGGTTTATCTTTTTGATAAAGGAATGAGTGTTATCGTCTGATTCTATTTTACATTTATGTTTGATCGATTTAATTTGAGTCATAGGTGGATTTCGTGAGTTTATATTCATCAGAAGTTCATGTTTGCAAATTCTCTCTTTATGTGATTATATTGATTTAAGCAATATGTTTGTCATTAGCAAGATGACTATATATTTATTTTAAATTTTGTATATACAGAAGAACGGTTAGTCCATCCTGATCTAACCAAATAGGTGCGCATTTTTGAAGTTACAATCCCATTATCGAATGTAACAACCTCATTAATGTACAAGTCAATCAAGGACCGACCGTAAGGACACGCAACATGTGGTGCAGTCCATTCGATTGGATCAGATTTCATCACACTAAGGGTATATCTAATTTGTTCCAGAATGGTTCCAACATCATGACCCTACAATATCTAGATTGAGAGAGAATAGGCGAAGCACTCCCACAAGCAAAGCTCAGGTTTTGGATTTTAATTTCTAATCGATTACATTGCTCTTCTATTTTTATGTAGTTACTTATCATTAGATATTTATATGTTTGCAGCTGGTAGCTTCGGTAATACAGCAGGCTTTGAGAAGGGTAAAGTGAGTGAAGCATGATACATTGATACTCCTTGTGCGAACACATAACCACGATTTTGTTACAAAAAAGGTATAGCTAGATGTAACACGCATAATGTATTCACAGGTATGTGACTCGTGATTATGAAATCCTACATTTGACAAGTTTAAGCATATAACTTTTTCCTGATAATAGGCTTTCGAAATGATTGTAGCTAGACAGGTTTATGAGTGATGGAACTCATCTAGACATATAACGCCCATGTGGTCAGTTGACATATTTAATGTACTTTATTGTTTAGCGTTTTCCACTTTAGTTTTCATGTCCATCTTTACTGGAGTGACTAATGATAATTCATTTGAATGTAAAATCTATGAAGGCGTGATCAAGAAAGGATAATTTATAACCAATATTAATGCACGGAAGAAAATCAAAGTAAGTTGTAACTTTTGTAGATGACATGTATTATATTAATGCTTTCATCACATTTTCACCAAAGCTTTGTAATAAATATCTAAACTAGGCCAGATGCATTCAGATTCGACAAAAGTAATTCTTTATGAAGCGAATATTTGCAACACTTAGTCTTAGGTCGGGATATAGGGCGTGCTTGATACTGCATTTTAAAAGTATGATTCTGACATTGAATAGTCACAAGCACACTAGTTGTTACTAAATGAGTTGCAAGGGATTATTATTGTTTGAGATTTTACATAATGAGCAACTCAAGCTGATATGAAATAACAAAAAGACTAAATCTCTAAAACTGTGTATTGATCAAGTATGTCGTCCCACCGTATATTTTGTGTCCCAGTCAAAACAGGTCGGTACGGGGCGACCAAAAGCACCTTTCGTCTATAACCTTTTTAACTAATTAACATATATATTGTGTTTATTAAAAGTTTTAATGCATTATATCACAGGCAATATAGCATTTATAATATAAAACTAGAGCTTTGGCCCCAATTTATAATATATTGTGTTTAGTTTATTCAATTTGAATGTAGGATTGGACTGGAAGGAAATATGGCGTTGGTTTGAAGCATGGAAATGAGATCGTGTACCAACATTTGAAGTATTAGTTGGGGACCTGACATGGCTACAGAGGTGAAGCGTTATGGTGCAAGCTCCAAGTTCGATATTGGTATACTAGAATTCAAGACTGGAGCATGAACACATAAGGAACACATAAGGCTGGTCAACAAGTTTCAGCAAGGACATATAACTTGTGACATGTTTGCATAAATTGGTCATTTTGCTATTCCATCCGCCAAAAAAGGATGCTTGGTTTATGCTAATTATTTGAACCAGACATTTACAAACACCAAACACCCATTAGTATTTGAATCTTTGAAAACTCCTATATTTAATTGTTTTTAAAACTGTAGCATTTTGTTGCCAGTCGTAAAATATCACTTTTTGCATCTTTCTATGAAACATGTTCTCTTTCATGTTGTCGGATCCATGCCGTTATAGGTATTCAATTTTACACCAATTTGAGCTGTATTTAAATTTAAATGTGGCAAATTTGACCTGCACACTCTTAAATGGGTCAAATGATGTAATTGTGTGAACTAGACTAATTAGAATTGGATAATCATTTATAGCAAAAACATGTTAATGATGTTTGTTTGCTCCTTTACTGTGTAGATCTATGTGAATAAAGTTTATTCCAGCTACTCCTAAGTCAATAATTCTAAACTTATATTTGTCCCTTATTTACAGCATCCTCAGGACTACTTTGGAAGAGAATATTATGTTCATTGTCATATTCAGTTCCACCTTACGCAAACAGATGACCAACAATACTGTGACACACTTCTCGATGGTTGATGTCACAATGCCCACGTGCAATTCTAGAGCTAAAAGCTTTAACAACCATGCTCTCTGAACCAATGAAGAAAAATGTTTACTTTAGTAAAACTATTGATTTGAAGGCGATAATGTGATATCAGTTACTTAGACTATTTTTATCAGGTCAAATTAGAAATGTCAGCATTTAAGCTTGGTGAGAATGTGCTATTGAGAAGTTTATTCCATTAATGAACATGTGTCCTCTGTACTTTGTTTGTTAACCACTCATTTTCTTTACTTCAGGAATTGCATTTATGTGCCTTAAATATATGTCATAACTATCATTCTATATAAAATTAGATACTTATAGAAGGGTTATAATGACAAAGTGAACAATGGCTAAGCGCATCAACAAGTCAAGTAGGCTGAAACAAATCCACCAACGAAACTCTTATGACACTCAATAGTAATCTTTCTCTTTCTACATAAATGTTTATATCGGCATTTTGTAGATAGTTGTGAAAAATGACCTAACTGAACACCGGTATGCGGAACCACTAACTAGATAATACGCCTAAATTTAATAAATGACTATCTCTGTGTACTTATGAAAAGCATTTTGCAGGTTTTGATATCTAATCCATATCAGTATCAACATTATGCAGGAATGATGACTTACGGAACACAGGTGAGATTGGGACACACATTTCATTGCAACATTACATTTTCATAATGATAGTTAACATTGATATTATTTTATCTCATGAAAACTTTGATACCTGGAGAGGTGCATTGCTCCCTCATTTTGCAATACATTTCCATTTTTAAGCCAAAAAAGTCTTCTGACTCTTGTGTCAGACGTCATATTCACCTTAATTTGGAAGCAGTTTGAGTCATAGATCAATAATACTAGACATCCATTATCGTTTGAGTCATGGAAACTTTGTTTCTTAGCATATATTTGTGTGTAACTAAACGCTTCATTATCGTTTAAATATATATTATACTATATGTTTTTCAATTGTTTTTTTCATTCTTCTGCATTTTTTTTCATGAAGCTAGCCCGCCCATCTGGGCGGGCTATGAAACTAGTAGAAGTATATAGATCTACAGCAAGTAGTAGGACAATAATGGATATAGAAAAATCCTAGAATAAGAACAAATAGCAAGTAAACCATTATGTACTTGAGGAGTGGCAAACAGAGGTATCAATGCAATCATTGATGAACATGGAGTTAAGTGATGTGAGATGCAAGCTAGAGTTAACAGGATTACAAATTAGGACCAGAAGCAAGCATAGTCAGTAAAGTCAGTATAAGCTAGTCAAGTTCAAGTCGGATCAAAGATAAGCATTTTTTATAAGGTTTAGTTAAAACTTAATCAGCAAGGAGTTCAACCATAGGACAATGAAGTGTTTGATGTAATAAATAACTAAACGTAACTAAAGGTATGTACCGGTTCTTGTTGAAGCTTATTATCTTGTTGAATGGCAGAATTCTTCTCCTTAGTCGGCTTAGAAATAGCGGCACTCCTCCATCCCCATCCCCTCTCCCTCTCCTTCTTCCTCTCCATATCCGCAAACTTCAACTTCTTCACGACGCTCCTCCCTCCCCTCTCCTCAACCGTATCCGCAAATGTCAACTTCTTCTTCTCGCCGGTCCTCCCTCTCCTCTCCCCAACCGTATCCGCAAACGTCAACTTCTTCTCGCCAACCGTATCGTCCCTTTGCCTTTTGTTTGCTGTTTCCTCTGCAATTTTTAGTTGATCAGGCTTTGCAGCAAAAACCACTTCTGCAGATCCCAATCACCATTCATTTTGTAAGTTGTTCAATCATACCATATTTACAGAAGTAACACATCTGTTAACGTTATAAAATATAGGGATCAAGTTATTTCACCTGTATTCTCGTCCTCGGTATTCTCGTCCTCGGTATTCTCGTCCTCAGAAAGATCAAAGTCCAGGAGATGTGGGCGGTGTTTGTGGAGAAAGTACATGATCAAAATAGAATGTAGAGTGAAAACTGATTTGGCTTGTGGGTGTAACATTTGCGCTCTTCTTAGCTTCAACCCTGTGGTTAGAACCATAATGTTTTAGGCATAATGGGGTAGTTTCTTTTATTACACGATTTGTAGCAGTTCGTAATTTTCGGATCAATATTTAAACCTTGACTTTCGTCAATAAATTTAAATTTTCTTATATTATTATTTTTATGAGTTTTCGGATAGGTTATTCCGCGTACATCGTAAAATGTACATTTAGTATTAACCCGCCTCTAGACTAAATATAGTTGTCATGCTTAATTCATTTTTATCATTTTACATAAGTATTTTATATATGTTGTATTTTTATTTTTCGCTTTTGCGTATACCTTCATGTCTTGCCGCATACATCGTAAAACTTACATTAAACGCGAACCCGACTTTAGACTAAATATTAGTCTACGTGCTCTATGTATTTTTATTATTTCAGATAAGTGTCTCGTATGTTAAAATTTTATTTTTAACGTTTTACATTTTCTTTTCATGATTGCGTCTAAACCATTACAACAGTATACCTTTTTATTCCTTAACCTTAGTATTTCCTCAACCTATAATTTTATTTACAAGTCAACTTATTACAAATGACATGTTATCTTGAGATAAATTATATATGACAAGTAACTCCCCATCTAATGACACGTGATCATACGTACATACTTGCCATACATGTATAATTTAGATTTAAAATAATACTACTATATACTAAAGATCATTTTGTTTTGCTATCAGTAATGCTACAGTAACTATTATTTTAATCAAATAATCAATTTTATATAAAAAATGCTTCTCTCACAAAGATGTTTTGATGATTTTTTTAATACTTTTTGTGCTTCAATTAATCAATTTTTTAATCACGAAATTGTTATTTTAATCAGTTAGTGCTTCCATCAATCAATTTTTAGGATGATACGTGTTCCACACACAAAGCCACCACCTCAACACACACCAAATAAAAAAATACATACCCACATCAACACCGCCACCACCTACAGAAGGAAAAATGCGGCGGTGAAGAGACAAGATAACGGGAGATAAGAATGAAGTCGCGAGGTGTCTTTGGGGTTTCCGGTGAGCAATCTGGTATTGTTTTATTTCACATTACTTCAGTCATCATCAGATTGCTTATTTTTTATGCTAATGCAGTTAATTAACATAAGAGGGTGTTTTAGGATTGTTTTTTTAAGTGCTTATCTGCTTATTTAGTTAGTTTTTTGGAGGGTGTTTGGGATTGCTTATTTTTATGCTTATAAATCAGCACTTATAAGCTCCTTAGATATAAGCACTTTAGTAGATGGTGTTTGGATTTGCTTATTTTGTACAAAAAAACTACAAGGCTATTAAAAAGTTACATAGTAAGGACTCCTCAAATTTGATTGGTTTATATTGGGTTTAAGGTTAGATTGGTGATGGTAAAAAGTATAGTAAATAGGTATGAGTTGTTGCACCAAATTGAAATAGAGGTAAACATATCTGCGTATAGTAGTAAGTTTTAGAATGCACATCTAAACTCCCAGACATACATTAGTGTTATATGAGATACAACATATTTGGAACTGACCAACTAAGTATATAGATTGCAATTGAAGAAGATTCAAAAAGTCCACATTTGTTATAATCTATAATTATTATTTTTAAACTCGATACTTAAATATTTTTCTTATGTTATTGATATGTGAGCTCATACGATATACACCTATCTATGCAAACTTTACAAGAGGTTCATCTATATTTTGCTATCGTTCAGGAAGCTTACACAGCAGCACCATTGAAGAGTAAAAGAGCAACACATTCTTCCCCAATGTAGCCGGCATCATAGAGGTATGCCTTTACTACTAGGATAGCAAACTGTGTTTTTCATTCACCATTTACTCTTGTTCCATTTTTTCCTATCTCGGTTTGTTAAGGTTCATGGGATCATGCAGAGGGACAGTGAAAAAGATCCGACAACTTATCAAAATGCTAAAGTGGTCAATCTCCGGTTTGTGTGTTCCACAACAGTTTTACAAAAATACTTCAAAATATGGTCAAGCAAACAATAATGACTTCGGTTTATGGCGTCACAGTTGTTAGGTCACGAGAGCAACTCAAAAGAAGACTACAAGAAAAGGACCGTATTCCCGATGATTAGCATAATTATGTTCAGTACATCCTTTTATCAGCTAATGCAAGTATTGAACAAATGAACTAGAAAGATTAGTATAACACCATCATTTTTAAAATATATTAGAGTTGGTCAATAACATATTTTTAACCAATATGTAGGTGCTTTTGGATCAGACCACTGCAGAAACTATCTTATGATGGACCACGTAAAGGTGAAGGGAATTCGGCGAGTCTGACTTTATGATGGACAAGATTTCCGGTGGGCTTTGAATGTTGTGAAGGGTGGAAAGGTAATTTTCTTGGCAGATTTTAGGTATTGGTAAATTGTGAAAAGTGTAGAGCTTTGTTGTTAATCTTTTTTTAGTCGTAAAGATTCTCTTTTATATGTTTGCAATTGCTTATTTTTCTGCTTTTGTCTCAACTTTTTTGTTCAAACTTATTTTTGGACTTGCAAGAGCTTATGTGTTTCCGGCTTATTTTGAAACTTTACATAAGATTATATATGCTCATAAGCCAAAAAAATAGGCTTATATAACATAAGCCGAGAAAATAAAATGGGTAAAGCGAGATTAACCCCGACATTAAGCTTATAAACAAACACCTTTTAGCTATTTTTGGGGCTTCTGGGCCTTATCATTCATATGCTGATAATGTACAACATTTAGGAAAGAAATAGGCTTCTTGAAATATAAGTCAAAATAAGACCATAGGCTTATTTATAAGCTTGAACAATACACCGCAAAACAATTGTCAAAAATTTTTGCCATCAGAAATGATATTTGGTCTTATGTTTGGTAGCGACTTAATGGAATGTATGACCAAGGGGCACGGGTCAGGTGGATGGGCGGTGCTTACCTACGATAATGCTCTGCTCTTAGCTATGAAAAAAGCTTTACCTTAGGTGAGTTGATGCAGCGGTGACTTTTGTGCACTTTGATTGTTCGTGTTGCGTCGCGTTTTGAAGGTGATCATGCGATCTTGAATCATCGTAGTAAAGTGTTTTCACTCAGGCAAGTTGAACCAGTAAAATGTCTATGTTTATGTTACCAATTTTATTTGCTTCTCATATATGTTGTGCCATGATTGTTAGGTAAAACGATGTGCTGAAATGTCGAGAAAGCATTATTTTTTCAAAGATCATATATCAAAGGACCTTCTTCTGGCGTACCTACGGTGCAACCAGATGTAGACTTAGAGGCATGAGAGGTGTGTTCTTCTTTTCAAACTCACTTAGGAATGTGATTTATAGTGATCTCGGTAGCACAATTACAGGCATTAGAGGTATGTTTAGGAGATATGACTCAAAGTAATCAAGAATGTGACTTATAGTGATCTCGATCGAGTGTTATATGTAGTTCAGTGACTAAACTAAAAATGAAGTGAAAGCATGTCACTATTATCCCATATTTTTCCTTATAAAATGCTTAAAAGCGTGTAGTTGTAGGTTTAAAATTTTTATTTATCTTTAAGTGTTTTGGAGGGTAGAAATTCACTTGAAGATTTATCCAATGTAGTGGAGGGTCGGGTCAGCCCAAGTAAACCGGTAGTGCTTTTTTACCTGTTTTAAAAATTCCTTTTCGCTGATTGGTTTACAGTATTCGGCCCGTTAAAGATCAACTATAGCCAAAATCAACCCATTGACATGTAATGCAGGTAATACAGAACCACATAGTTCATTACTTTCAATTTTAAGCAGCTCTACGTCTCTATATGCTTCTGAATCTATGGTACAAGATGGGGTTTGTGAATTGGTCTGAGTGCCTGGGTTTGACAGCGAACAACATCATTGTGTCTCTTTGATCCATAATTTTTTTTTCTTTATCTTTTTAACAATGCTACTGGTAATATTTTTGAAAATCCAGCATAAAAAAACCCCTCTTTTTAGGGTTCTAATTTTGGTTTTTGATGATAGGTTTTTGTAGTTTGATACTTTTCAGCAAGGATTATCCGCCAGAAGAGGCAAGAAGATACTTTCAGAAAAAGGTATTACTCATATGTTCGATTTCCATATCTTTTCTTGCATTGTTTTGATTTTGTAGCCTTTAGTAGTTGAATATAAATGTACAGACCCAAGCACATGTTAATTCAATATAAAGCTAAACGGGATTAGATTATTTAAACAAAAATCAAATGGAGCTTCATGAGCTTTGCGAATTCCAGGAAAAGGAGTGAGCGGTGTGAAATAAGCCAATTCAAACACCTCATAAACGTGAAAGTTGGACTCAGTCTGACTTTAAACCGTGTTGGACTACTTTGTGATAGCAGATTTAAGTGGTGCATGGGTTCATTTTTGGAGTTTAATAGAGTGGTGTTTAGATGTCGCCGCAGTATGGATTTAATGGAATATGAATAAAGTTTAAATTTAAAATTATGTTTGGGTTACAGGTTGAAGATGTGGCTGTGCGACTTCTGGAATGGGTGAAGGTTGCAATAAGGTTAGTTCAAACTCTTTTTCTCTTAAGCTATATTCGATCTTTTTGGACTTCATAATGTCAGCACTGTATTTTACTATCGGTTTGCCACATCAATTTCTTCTTTTTGTGGGCTGATTTAGTTATCTTGGATTTTGGGTTGCTAAAGTATTGGTGCAGTTGCAAAACAAAGTTGCCTCATATGCGCTTTCGAGGGTACTTAAAGTTGCTGAGGCTCTGGGTTCTATTGCAGCCTAGCCAATGAGCCCGTCATCGTAAAATGAGGGCTGCAAAACGTTGAAGTCAACCCAGCGACTTCAGATAATTGATACAAGTAACAAAACAGTGGACCTTAACAGGTTGAAGGTGAGATTAGTTACAACGTTCATAAGCTAAATGAAAGCGAAACTGCAGATGGTTATGAAAGGCGATTATGGCAAAAGGCAAACCTTGAATACGTTAAGAAATCTTCAATCATTAAGCAAGATACAAGCACGTTAAGAAATCTTCAATCCGGTCTCAATAAGCTGCGATATTAGAGGAGCTGCTGATTGACACTTTTGGTTCTAGAATTTGATTTAGTTTCCTTCCCTAAATTAATGAAGCAGAAAATGTAATGTAATTTATTTTGTCGTTTTAGCTGCTTGGAATGGGACCTATCTGGAAGGCATATGTTCATCTTCTCACTTTTTGAAATCTGAAGTTTATTTTAAATGATTTAAAGATTACATAATTATTCGGTGATAAGCTATAATATCAATATCTATACATATAAATTGGATTTGTGAATGACACTCTTTAAGTATGCAATGTTCAACAAAACCACTAATAAGCATATGTCTGATTTGCTCAAAGGTTTATCTGCGTATATAGGTTTAGGCATTAGTTTGAGGACCTCAGTTTTTCTTCCATAAGTAGCAAGTTCAAATCAGACAAAGTGTTCACTGCTCAGTAATTGGCGTTTAACCATATTGCATTTGTGAGACCATAGTGTAAATGACTTAACATTATTTTGCACGTGAAGTTTTTACTTCTGTTTCTATGCTATCACTTTACGCTTTCTTATTGTTACATAGAGGTGGGTTGATTTTGGGGATAATATGTTGGGTTTCATTCATATATATTTTGTGTTGTGTTTGTGGTTTTGAAATCTGGCTGTTTGCAACAACTTTCAGCAACAAAAAAATTGGTGGGAATGGATGTGTTCAGAAATGCACAGTATCGGGTGGAATTGTAACAAACTTTGGAGCATGTTGCATTTCTTGATATTTCAAAGGAGAAAAAGGTATGTAGTCTTGATTTTTTTGGTTATTTAGCTATCTTCATGACATGTTAATCATGGCTTGCGGTTATGCACTGATTCCATAATCAACTAGACAAACTATTTCATTCATGTGGATAGAGAAAACTGATGCCTTACAATAGATCTAACTCTCACGCTGAGCATCGTGTATTTATAAGGTATATTCATTGTTAGAAAGCTAATGCATTTGATTAACTTAACAGAATAGGATTAGTAATGAACGAGTACGGCTACTAGAAATGATGCCACAAATGGCTGATGAAAGCCAACAAATTAAAAGTAGAGCAACTCGAAGTCCATTTCTTTCTACTTTAGATCTGTTAAAGCTCAGTTGACACTTGAGTTTGTTACTAAATTAAGTCATGATGTATAGTAAAAGGCCGACCGAGGCTTAGCTTGGCTGTGCGAGGGTCGGAGTAAGAAGTTTTACATTTTGTATAAGTAGTTGTTTACTGTGACTCTAATTTTGTGACCTTATCGTATAGGCTCATATTTCATAAGAAATGTTGTATAGTTATAGATCAAAATCCTTGGTCAAAAATTTGAGATTGTAACAAACATATGTTGTAAAGTTTTCTCATTTACATATGGCATTTATATCATGTTATGCGGCTGAACAGTCCATCAGTAGTGTCAATCTTATTATATTACAAACATTTGTTAGTTTCAATTAAGTTTTGTTACTATTACATATGAAGCACTCCTACAGAAGAACTTATTAGAGATCTAGCAAATGGTTATTGACTTATTGTCATGGTTTCACTTGATAGATACAAACAACATGAATTAAAACTGATGGTGAGTTGGTACAGTTTTATCTATGAATTGCATACACAATTTGCTTCATGAAAGGTTTATGGTTGTGTATGCGATTCGCTTCATGTATGCTCTTAAGGGTTTCATTGTATTTTTATTCATCAATGTTTAAAGTTAGGAAATAAAAAATAGAAAGATTCAAGCTTGGGAAATGCTTTAATTTGCCAGCCATCGGTGCCAAAAATAATGGTGTGTGTTCCCCCCCTCCCCCAACCCCAACAAAGAATGATGTAGTTTATTAAGAAGAACTATTTGGCCCGTATCACAAAACAATATCAGACGTCATGAGTGGTCTTAGAAATTAAATATAACAATTAATATATATATATATATATATATCAAAATTCGCATAATACGTGTACACGGCCAACTGGGCTTTCATTTTTGGGCCGGTCCTTTTTTTTGCAACTTAAAAAAAATTCCCTAGGCACAGTTTTGGGCTGTTTGCTACAGTAGTGCAGTACACGGCCCACTGGGCTTTTTGTTTTGGGCCGGGGCCATTTTTTTTTCAACTTAAAAAAAATTCCCTTGGCACAAAATAGAAAAAAAAAATTTTTACAAAAAGATACTGCTTCATTCATATAAAAAAACTACCCGCGACATGCGGCCCAACATATAAGCCCATATAAAAAAACAAACTATTAAACATGAGACATAGGCAATGTAAAAAAAAAAACATCGGCGCAAAATAAAATAAAAATACATAAGTACTACTTTATCCAGATAAAAAAATACCCGCGACATGAGGCCTAACACATAAGCCCGTATAAAAAAAACAAACTATTAAACATGAGACATGGACAATGTAAAAAAAATCGCTCGGCACAAAATAGGAAAAACCTTTACAAAAGTACTGATTTATTCAGATAAAAAATACCCGCGACATGAGGCCCAACATATTAGCCCATATAAAAAAACAAAGTATCAAACATGAGACCGAAAAAATAAACCCGTAAAAAAAAAAAAAAAAACCGTCCGCAGCAACGCGCGGGCAATTATGCTTGTTATAATGAAAATTAGTTACTAGAGGAGTAAAAGATAAAAACACTAGGTAGTAGTAGATATAGTGACTAAGTACTTGCGTGTCTTTATATAACAATTTAACTATTTAACTTTGTCTGCTGTTTTTGCCCAGACATTTTGGGCTTAAATTGTTTTTTTAACCACGATTACAAGCGTGCATTTGATCTACGAGCTATATTTTTAGGTTATTATTTAACCTCGTACATTTACTATATATTTTTATTTTTGCGTAAATTAACTTTTACGGGTAACCGGATAGGTTATTTCACGAAAGTCGTAACACGTACATTTAATTGAACCCGGCTCTAGACTACGTTTAGTCTACATGTTTTATGTACTTTGATCATCTTACATATATTTTTATGGCATAATTTTATTTTCCGTGTTTACGTAAACTTTGCACTTTTTACGTTTTTACCTCAAGCATGCATCACCTTTGCACCATTAGCCTTTTTGTTAAGAATCGTTTAAGCTCCTAGGATCGAAAATAACAAAGTATGTAGATACACAGTAGAATTTAAATAAAGAACAATGTTATTTTCACAAGGTTTTACATTCATACATCAAACCCTAATTCTATTTGATCAGAATAGAACGGTTACCTACCTATAACAGGGTCAAAAACATTTTGACCTTAGGGCTAAACCACACTAGACGTCTACATCATTAAAACACACACACGTTGTGGGTGCACACACAATCACACAATGTCTAGGGATCCCTTTATATAGAGAGTCAACTAAATCTTTTCCTAATCTTTGATCTTTATCTTTTAAGCAAATCTTTTAGAATCTTTCATCTTTTGTAGAATTTCATATTGGCCATTTTGATCCTTTTGTTTCATTCTTTATCCTTTTGAGCAAGTTCTTTTGTATCATCAAATCAATAATTCCCAACAATCTTCCCCTATTTGATGATGACAAAACAAACTGTAAATTGATTACAAGATGATCCATAGTAGCTTAATCTTTAGCAATCTTCATCTTCAAATCTAATCTTCCATGAATAAAACAATCTTCCCCTTAACTTAAGATTTTCTTTGAACTTGTTAAAACTTCTTCAACACAATTAAGTCTTCAACATCTTGTTCCATGTCATGCCACCACACTTAATAAGTTGCAAATCATATCATCTCTGTAACATCTTTGTAATATCTTCCCCTTTTTATCATTATCCATTAGGGAACTGTGAAGATATGCAACTTTGATCTTTTACAACTACATATATCACACTTCTAATCCAAGTGTTCCAATATATCAAATTACCCTCCATGATGCATAATAAGAATAATGAATTCAAGCAGTAGAAACTTAAACTAGCAGCAGTAATAATGACTTAGTAGTAGTAAAAATTGATCTTCCCCTTAAGTGGTGCATTTAACCTCTTATTATGTTGGCTCTCTGTAATGACCACTGATGAAGTAAACTTGATATACCAAACTTGACAATGAAGTAAAATCTCCTAAATTTATTACTTAAGCTTGCACTGCTGTTGATTGAAGAACGGTGCAAAAGTGCATCACATCTTGAAATTATCCACATCGACTTCTTCGTGTGTCACTGAGCACTACAACGTAACTCCTTTAAGTGATAGCTATAACCCGTGAGTACTACAATGTACCTCCTTACATCGGATATAACTAGATACTCCAAGTCTAAATCATAATTCGTATTCGTTCAAGCAAGTTATCATTGAAATCACGCAACCACCCAACCCCGATTTGAAGATAAAATAAGTAGACTCCTTCGTGAAACATACTTTAATCTCAAATAAGTGATACCAAATAAACTCCGTAATCACTTGACATTAAAAGTCCAAATTCCATAGCCGTTTTGACATTTTTAGAGAATCTCAACTATCCTGTTCTGTCTGAGATCTTCTGATCTATCCGAGAACCAATCTGTGTATTGTTCGATATCGGACAAACCTAACAGTTGTAACCAACAGTAGTAACTGCTTTTAACTAGCAGTACTAATAATTTTGAACTTCAACAAGCAGTACTAACGATACCTTGGCAGTATTAACACAAACTGGCAGTACTATGTTTCATTGGTAGCATGAAGTTCCATTGGCAGTATTAACTTATACTACTGTTATCACTATAATCACAACGAAGAAGTTTAAACATATTCTGGCAACACTAATCTTTTGGATTGGCAGCATTAAAATTTCATTGACAGCATAAACTTTCTTTGACAGCACTAATCATGAAGCAGTACTAATAACACTTACCAAACGACATAAAGTTATTATGGGAGCAAAATACAGACCCTAAAAATTAAGGTCTTCACGTCATAACAGATCCCAAAAACAAACCAATCAGCATCCTTCTTCCATCGTCATACCTGATGAAACCAGAATCATACAACATTTGTAGCAGCACTAAATCAAAGTATAAGTAAATATATACCTGCTAGACCACAAACCTTCCTGATACCTGCTGCTTTTTCTTTTGAAAACAGAACCGTCAATAACCAGACTTTGCAACCTTCAACACCAACTCAACTTCTATTTAGGGTTGCGAACAAATTAAAGCACAATGGAAAGTTTCAATCCTTGTACACACACCAGCAGATTCAAAGCGACAATCATTAATAGGTTTTAGTGAATGAAAACAGATCGTCATATCCAAAACCCTAATAAGAAAAAGGTTTCGGTAATAGAACACTAAAACTTAATAACAATGAAACCCTTGTCGATAATCTGGTCTTGAAACATCCTTCCAAAAACCTAAACCCTTCGTGGTTGAATTCCTTGAAGTCGTGTATTTTGAATATCATAGTTTCTGCTTTTACCGAATTAAGGTTTATTCAAAACCGTAATATCATCGAATTTGACTTGATTACCGAAAAACAGAAACTTGAAAACCCTTCTACTTAAAAAAAAAACCCTGTAGATCCTAGATCAAGAGCCACCAGATCTGATACCAATTGTTAAGAATCGTTTAAGCTCCTAGAATCGAAAATAACAAAGTATGCAGATACACGGCAGAATTTAAATAAAGAACAATGCTATTTTCACAAGGTTTTACATTCATACATCAAGCCCTAATTCTATTTGATCAGAATAGAACGGTTACCTACCTATAACAGGGTCAAAAACATTTTGACCTCAGGGCTAAACCACACTAGACGTCTACATCATTAAAACACACACACGTTTTGGGTGCACACACAATCACATAATGTCTAGGGATCTCTTTATATAGAGTCAATAAGACTTACAAAGGAATCTTAATTGTATTAGGAAACTAAATCTTTTTCTAATCTTTGATCTTTATCTTTTAAGCAAATCTTTTAGAATCCTTCATTTTTTGTTTAATTCCATATTGATGATTTTGATCATTTTGTTTCATTCTTTATCCTTTTAAGCAAGTTCTTTTGTATCATCAAATCAATAATTCCCAACACTTTTATACATACACTCAATAATAATAATAATAATAATAATAATAATAATATATGTACCGTGTCATATAAAAAAACGTGGCATATCATAATTCAATTGAGTGTCCAAGTTTAAAGACGTGTCCTTTCCTTAAATTTATAACAAGATATTTTAAGTTATCTTAACTAATGTGTAGAGATTGTTTTTGCTATTATATATCTCTGGCAAAAATGTGCAAACAGTGGTCATGTCAAAGGTTTAGGATACTTTCACTCTGATAGCACAAATAAGCATGTATACATAAATAAAGTGTGTTCTTTAGTTTTGAAAAATATGTTAAGTTTGAATGCCTACTAGAAAAATAAAGTGTGTTCTTTAGTTTTGAAAAATATGTGGAACAAAATTATAATTTGAACATTAAGATGTTGGAGTTAGAGACCTAGGTGTAGTAACGCCGGAGACGGCGTTGAGCCGCGTTGCCCGGCGTTACTACACCGGAAGCCGGCGTTGCCCAACGCCGTTGGGTCCGGCGTTGACCGGCCAACGTGCGTTGGGGTGGTTTTAAAAAAAAAAAAAAATTCATTTCACCCTCCCTCAAACGGCTAGTTATATATGTTACCTATCCCCCTCAATTTTAAAAAGTTACACTTTTAAATGTCCATAAAATTTTCCGGTGAAATTGTGTGATCGGAAAAAATGGTGAATGAAGAATGGGAGTGTGTGAACAGGACACTATAATGAGTGAGTGACAAAATATTTAATACAGTAATTTATCTTTCTTTGTGTCCTTTTTATTTGTCCTTTCATTTCTTTATTCGAAAGTATTTAATATAAATTGTCAACGTCACAAGTATTTATAAACTAAGTACTATCTTTTAATTCTTATTTTCTTATGATAATCACATTATTTCTAGTTAATTTCTTTGAAGTAGAGGATTTTTTTTTAATTTCGTAATGTTTTTTTTAATGTAATTTGTATGTTTAATTATGAATGAAATGGTTAGTTTATAAATGAATGAAATAATTGTTTAGGGGGTTTTATGAAAATAAAAAGGTGAGTGGTGTTATTTGGTGTTATGATTAGGGGAGTGGTGTTGGTGTTGGTGTTATGCTGATGTGGCACCCAAAAAATAGTGTTACCGTGTTACGACACCTGATGCTCTTACTAAAATTGATAAATGTTAGCATGGGCTTTACTTGCGTAAATGTTTAAGTGAAGGTTCAACATATGATTGTATTTAAATGTCAACTCATTATAAATGATATGCTCAAGTTATTTTAAAATATTTAGTGTCACCACACTTAAAAACTTAGTCCATTTTTTCGCATATAAGTCTTTTTAGGTATAACCCGATAATTGCACATATGCGTGTATTCGTTTACAGCCTAAACTTATAACGGTTTATGATATAATTTACTCATTTTACTCAAGTTAGTACAACTCTAAGATTCTTAAAATGATTTGATAAAAAAAAAGTAATACGTGCATAGTTCTTTTTAGTATGTCTACGTAGACATGTTAGATGTCAAAATAATAGCTTGTTGATTACACGTGTGACTTGGCTACAACATCATCATGATACATATACAACACTACAAAATGATGAAGATCTGATCTAAAAGCATATATACATTGAATATTAACAAGGGTAAAAGCTGTTTATTACCAACTTACTTTTCATTTGTACTGTAATGACCAACTTACTTTTTTTTTGTACACATTACACCAATTTATTTTCAAATTTTGTTTGACATCACCAATATCACAACTTGTTACCGACACGATGGCATATACGTTCCACGCTGACAAAAATATTTTAGGGTAAAAGCCATTTATTACCAACATACTTTCTCATTTGTACCGTAATGACCAATTTACTTTTTTTCGTACTCACTACACCCACGTACATTTAAATTTTGTTCGATATCACCAATATTACCATAAAATGACTATATTACCCGTGTCTTCTTTAACATATTTAAAGTTTTTTTAAAAGTACTTTAACAAATTAAAAGTTTTTTACCAAAAAATTTATAAAATATTTTTTTACGTTATTTTTACTAAAAAATTTAAAAAAATTTTACAAAATTTTTTTTAAAAAAATTCGCACTTTTTAAAATCTTAATTTTTTTTAAAAATTTTAAATTTTTCGTACTTTTCAAAATTTTAATTTTTTTTCAAAAAAAAATTTAATTTTTTTCTACGAAAAAAATTAGATTTTTTTTAAAGTTAAGAAAACAATAAAAAAGTAAAAAAAATTCGAAGTAAAAAGTAAAAAAGTTTTAACTTTTTTATTTTTTCTTAACTTTTAAAAAAAAATTGTTAAATTTAACAAGTACGAACAAAATTAAGATTTTATAAAGTAAGAAATTTTAAAAAAGAATAATTACTTGTCAAAGTACGAATTTTTTTAAATATATATTTTTTAAAGATTCTTACTATTAAAAAATTATGATTTAAAAAATTATGATTGTAAACGTGTTAAAGAAGATAAGGGTAATATAGTCATTTTATAGTCATTTTATGGTCATATTGATAATGTCGAACAATATTTGAATGTACGTGGGTGTAATGAGTACGAAAAAAAAGTAAGTTGGTCATAACGGTACAAATGAAAAAGTAGGTTGGTAATAAATGACATTTATTCTAAGTGCCAAGGTGGAGTGTATTAGCGCATTTGGAAAAAAAAAAAAATTAATGACGTGGAAATTTAGCCGGTCATATGGGTAACATTATCACAAAACAAACAAGTTCGTTGGTGTAATGTGTACAAAAAAAAGTAAATTGGTCATTATGGTACAAATGGAAAAGTAAGTTGGTAATAAATGACCTTTACCCTATTAACAAACACGTTATTAAGAGTATAAAAAAAAAGATGGCGAATGAAGTTAAATAGTTTAAATCTATCATACTTCTTACTAAAATCATGTTTTTCTCTCACGTAAAACGGTCTATGCGTGACATCCGTCAAACTAAGGTCGCGTTTAGAAAGGTGTTCGTTTGAGGGGTTGTCTTAGTGATCGTTGTTGTATACTTGTTGTGCCCGCTTTTTGTACACATACTATTTTTCATTAAGGTCGTCGTTAGAAGCCCGCGGTTTCTCGACTTATCTTACTTTGTCGTTTTGCTTTCATCGCTATCATCTCTATTGTCATCATCATTGGTTATCATTTCGCGCAAGGTGAGTTCATAGCCTCACTTTTACTCATTTACTGTTTTATAACTCTGGGGGAGATTACATGCTATGTTTTAACTTTTGAACGCAAGTATTTTAAAACTGTATGCCTTCCTGAATATATTATTGCTTGTGTCTAAGTCCCTTCATGCCATAAGTCCCCCCACATCATGGACCATTAATCACTTGTGTGTGAACGCGAATATTGTGGATAGGCCTATCAGGATTGACGAATCTCGTTTGTGTTAGCCGAATATGTAACCAAACACACTATATTTGTAACTCTAGGTATATGACAATTACCTACACGAGGCCATTATTATCCTATATATAATTATGGATATATACTATCAGTTTTGAGTGCCATGAGCTTAGATGCAATAATAACTATTTTGACTATTGAATGTGTTTCATTAGTCCCCTGTTACTTAAATCTTGCGGTCCACTTAACTGCTCGTTGGAGCACTATACTTGATTTTAATAACATTACTCGATTTACTTAATCACTGCTTTATGATTAAAACCGATTAAAACCTTATGAATTCATCTCAACATTTGTGTTGCCGTTTCTCGCAAGATCATCTCAAGGGTCTTTTCGCAGGTATGTTTGCTCGGAGGGAAGCATAGCTAACATATGTATTCGAAGATTCTACATGTTTAGACATTGTCGCGATAAAACTACATTTTGAAACCATGGTTGTTTTATAAAGTGTTGGGACCTGTACGCTAACCTTTGATATTTTGATAGTCGAATGTGAGACATTTATGTTCTGAACGTCTCATTTTTGAGGTCGTTTTATCCGTGACTTGGTATTTGTAACTCATGGAAGTCGCCCACCCCAAGGTTTTATTCCGTCGTGTTTTTCTTTCCTTGTTGTTCCGGATTTTGGGGCCGTCGTGTTACACGATTATAGGCTAAGAGGGCCTAGACAGCAGTCAGGATTGGGTAGATTAGAATGGTCTTGGCTCAGAAACTTTGGTATATATTGATCTACTAAAAGATTCCTTCATGTCATGGGTTTTAATACTTAATGTATCATGTGAATTAGAGGTGTGATCGACATTCTCCAGTACAGAGTTGGGTAAAGTCTTTGGATAGTAGAAAGGACGGGTGTTCTGTTTCCATAAAGCTAGCAAACCAAGGTGTGCCTTCTTTCGCATAGAATAGAATGTATGCTTCTTCTTGAAGCACCGAAGCTTCAGAAACACTAGTAACCTATAGAGATGATTAAAATTCGAAGTCAATTTTAATATTACATCATTGTAACAATTGCAAATAAATCTGATATATTTTGTTGTTTCATGTTTTGAATTTTATGGGGGGGTTGTTTGGGTTGGGGGTGGGGGGGGGGGGGGGGGGGGGGGGGGGGGTTGGGGGTGTTCACGGATTTCAAGATGAAAGTATTTTTTGTTTAAAATCTGAAAGTTTGGATTTGGTCTTTTAGTCCAAATATATGAGGCTGTGGTAAAGTGATCAAATAGAGAAATTGTGGGCCTGATTTTTCTTTTATCTATGCCTTTTTCTTATTAAATATTATGCACTATTAATTTAAAATTTATTTTTAATTAAATATAATATTTTCTTTTAGTCCAAATATATGAGGCTGTGGTAAAGTGATTAAATAGAGAAATTGTAGGCCTGATTTTTCTTTTATCTATGCCTCTTTCTTATTAAATATTATACACTATTAATTTAAAATTTATTTTTAATTAAATATAATATTTTCTCTTACATCATTTACTATATATATATATATATATATATATATATATATATATATATATATAGTGTGAGGTTCTTTTCAGAACCAAATAAATGTAAAATTAAAATGTACGAGAAATGCGAGACAATCTCTGGTAGACCATTATAATTTGATCAAATGGTTAAAATGATATGTGGCAGAATTGTAATTAAACTAAAAATCAGTTCTTATTATTTGAAAGTTATAAGGGCATTAATGTAATTTTAAGTACTAAATTTACAAAAATTAAAGGAAAAAAAACCTGTACATCGGTGATAAAAAAATTGCTCTTAAAACCATGTATCCTCTTTCCTCTCTTGCAAAATAAAGATCTACATCTTCAAAATTTTAAGATCTCATAACCCCAGATCTCATCCACACCCTCTTTTACTTTCATTAAATTCTAGATCTCACAAAGAAAAGCCATCCTAAACCAATCCCACAAACAAAAATCGTCCCTCTCATTTGGAAACGACATCCCTGTTCACCGATCATCCACCGACACCATCATTTTAAAAAGCGTCGCGGCACAACCTATTTTTGGATTTTCAGGTTACGCGGTGAGCCTTCAAATTTTGTACGGTTGTATGATCGGTTGTCTAATAGTTTTGTTATTTGGTTTTTTAATTACAGGTTTTCGTTTAAGTCTGATGTACCTATTTTTCTGTTTCAATAAGTACTTGTTAGATCAAGAAACCCCATATCTTGTTTACAGAAACAAAAAGTTAATTTTTTTCATGTAAAATCAATTTTTTGCATAAGATCTTTAAAACACTCTCATCATATTAAGCGCCTGACATGTTGACTTTTTTAATCCTCTTTTTTGTTTTATGTCATAAAAAAGAACTAGTCATGTGGTTACATATATGGAGTCTTATATTATCAAGAAATCACAAGAAATCACAAGAAATGTAAATGCACACATATTTATTCAATGATTTTATATTAGTTTACATGTTTAAGTCTAATTGCATTTGTGTTTAAAACAAACATATCCTAAAGTGTTATTTTATTTAAATTACACCATGTTCATGAAATGGTTTATATGTTGAGTTTTATAGTTTATATGTTATGGTTGATATAAAATTGATGACATGAGTGTCACAATTAGTGGGTTAATTTTATTTTGGTATAAAAGATGATACACACAAAGATAATAAGTCAATTAGTTATTGGTGTTAAATTTGATTTTATTTTTACCAGTTTATCATTGCATTTTATTTAGCCATGGTTCTTTGACTTTTTTATGTGCAAGTTTAATATGATTTGTCATGTATATGTTTACATTTTTATGTCCATGTGAATGCTAAGCCTTATACTGAATCTGTTTTTTTTCTGTTACTTTGAAATACAATTAACAAATATATTTTTTCTCGTCTTTTAGTTAACGTATATGATTGCTTGACATTTGGTTGAAGTATATAAGATTATTGGAACGGTGCATATTTGTTTTGTGGTTGATATGAAATAAATAGAATTGTGTGCATATATGTTTTAAGGTTGATATAAATTTAATAAAATGGTGCATATGTGTTTTATTGTTGATATAAAAAGAATAGTAGGTGTGCATAAGTGTTTTATGGTTGATATAAAATCAATGAACCGATGTATATGTGTTTTGTGGCTGATATAAAATCGATAGAAGTGTGTGCACATGTGTTTGTTGGTTGATATAAAATCACTAGACCGATGCATATGTGTTTTATGTAGATATATAATCAATATGAGGTTGTGCATACGTGTTTTTGGTTAAAATAAATTTTGATGGAAGTGATGTTTCGGTTTTAGTCAAACATGTTAAAAGATTGTTAGTTTAGATTTGTATTAGTGTGTGATTTTTTTCTTTGGTATTAGTTGTATTATTTTCTATATTTTCAGTTGGTAATGCTCTTTATTGTTACAGAAATAAGTCATTGTTCCCTCACCAACACCATCGCCTTTTACGTTGAACGTACTCGCATTATAACCGGAAGCTAAAGATAAAGACGAAGCAAACATGGACAAACTTTAGTGAAGATATACACAAATTGTGTTAAAGATATAGTCGATTGAATTTCTCCTCCTATGTTTTGTGATTTTTAAGTTTTATAATTGGCATAGGATATTTCAATTTTGTATCTTGTTTATTTTATTGTACAATTTCAAGGATAAAAACATATGTGCATTGCTATAACTTCATATTTTTTAGTCAGTTTTCTTACTAAATGTAAAGATGTGAATAGATCATGTTTGATAAATAACTTTCCTATCAATTTAAATGAAGAGCCTCATGTTTATGCATGTGTGCACACCAAGAATTTCATGATTTTACACAAAAATAAGCATTGCGGATAAAAATAAAAATAGATTAGATATTTTTTTAAATCAAGGCATTTTAAAAAAACGAGATTTTGGAAAAAATATTAAATTATCTTTTACCATTATACCCTTTTGAATAAAATAATAAAAATAAATATTAAAAAAAATCTGATTGGTTGATGTTGGTTCTCGCAGTTCTGTACATTCATTTGGTTCTGAAAAGAACCTCACCCTATATATATATATATATATATATATATATATACTTATATTTATAATATATATATATATATATATATATATTTAGGGTGAGGTTTTTTTCAAGAACCAAAGTATGTACAAACTGCAGAGAATCCAGCTATAACCAATCCATATTTTTTATGATCTTATGTATTATTAGTATTTAATTAAGAAGGGTACTAAAGGTTATAAAATCATATTTTTTCTTTTCTTTTCTTAATTTTTTTTTGATAAACCGTTTTCTATAGTCCCCAAAGTTTGGACATTAATCCGTTATTTTCAGATAATAATCTTCTTTAGCATGCATATTTTCAGATAGTAACATGCATTATGTGTTTTTGTATTATATCTACATCCTCTACTCGCCTAATGTCTTAAAAAAACACGTGTTCTATTAACATTAAAGAAATATATTGTTTATTGGAAACAGATACCAAGTGCAGTAACATTATAGATATAAATTTTGGTGCTTAATTGCACAATACAAAATGTCGCGAGCTTGAAATTCAAAAAGTGTTACAAAATGTCAATATATCGTGTTTAATGATAACACAATTGCAAAATTTGTTTTTGGCATGCACATGTTATTTTCTCTTCTCCCTATTAGACACTCTTAGTTGCCTTGCGACTTATGTGCTATTTAAGGTACATCATATAGCACCTTGTATGGTACACACATGTACTATGTGTATTCAAATGATATTTTGAATGTTCTCCTAGATGTCGCATGGTCATCGTATTCTCAATCATCAGCTTCTTACTGATGTTATGCGTATGTGTTATTGTTTTCTTCATAACATTTTTCAAACCCTTAACTGAAAATAAAAGACCTGGTGAAGGACAAAACATATTAATTTTTAGGTAAACCCAATATAACACACTAACTACAGAGAAACCGAAGAGAGAAAGAAAAATTTTTAGGTCATTGGTGTTAATCTCACCATGAGAAACCATTTAACACAATTAGGGAACTACTCTACATATTTCTTGACCAGTGAAAGAGAAAATTAATAATAACAATACAAGTTTAATTGTTTGTTTAGACGCAACAATATATAAAATACTTGTGCCCTTCATCATTTAGAATACATGGGAAATATATCATTTTTATCAGTGTATCATCTTCCATAAGCTTAGAAAGTTTAACCAACTAATTAAACCCAATTACTCCTATTCACAAATAACAAGGACAATAGACTTATAACAAGTGTCCCACATTTCATATATCGGGACAATCACTACTACCTATTTTTATATATAAAACAGTATCAACATCAGACAGTTAAACTCTTGTACGACGTCGATCGATAAGCCTCTTCAAAATTTCCTTTATCAACAAAAAAAACTGTATGCCATTAATACCCTACAAAATCGATACAGAATTAATAAATTCTCAAACTGCACTAGTTTCACGAGTCAATACAGAAATAAACAAAAAACTAAAAGACTATCTTTTATTCAAATACTCATCATTCTCCTTCTGATTAAAATAAAAAACACTACTATCGTTTAACCACTAATCATTTCTCAAAATAGATGAGCAATTATCCCTTTCCGTAAGCCATTAGCTAAATTTCTTCCTCTTATATGGGCACATGTAGTCAATTGCGTCCATTTGTAATCCTTAAATAAAACACCTTCATATATAAGTGTGCACGTCATTTGCATCGCTCATTTGTTATCGTATCGTAATAACAATTATAGAAGCATTCATAACAAATAACATGGTACCGACCAAGCGTGCGACACACAACTAATCGACTATATTCATTTCAAAATAAAACAACTACATCGACGACACATTTAAATACGTGATTTAGGGGATTAAAGGAAGATAAAAAATAAAAAACAATCACTTTAAAAAAAATCCCTAACAGTCCAAGTTTTTATGGTTATATTAATAATGCATAAATTATTAAATTATTATGGGATTTCATCGCGAAGACACATTCATAAGCCGGATTAGACAAAATAAAATATTCTATAAGGGTATAACAATCCTTAAATTGGCATCCTCAAAGGAGATGCGTCATTATGCGTAATTCGAAACAAAATATCCGTTATATTGTAATCACGGAATTTTCTCGGCAAACTATGTGATTGAAAAAAAGGGAGGCGCTAGATCTTCAAAAGAAAAAAAAGACGTTTGCATTCAGTTGTGTGTTATGGTGGGGGTCTAGGTAAATGACTTTTTTGGGGAGCAATCTTGCCTCCTTTGTTAATAGTAATTAGTGGGGTGTACAAAATCTTACTATATTGCCCTTTCATAATCATGTTTTTATTAACGCAATATCAATAGATTTCAGTTTTTTACCACACACAATGCCAATTTATATTTTTAGCCATTGTTTCAAAAAATTAGTATGGATCAGATTGGTTCTCGCGTTCTCGTACATTCATTTTGGTTAGGAAAAGAACCTCATTTCTTTATTATATTATAGATTCTGCGTTTACCTCATTTATATGTATATAATGGCTTGTCGAAAATACGGGAGCCTTAATAAAATTAAAGACCATCTAAAGCAGCTAAAACTTTCTTTGCTTTTCCTTGAAGCCACTAATAGTGAGTGAAGCCACTACTACGTGAGTCGTGCTCTGTTTTAGTCTAGCCTCATTATTTCCATTTTCATGTTTATAACTAGCAGAAAGAACATGTGCAGGACATTAAATACTTGCTGTTGGTGCTCTGCCACGAAACAAACTCTAGTTTACTGTCGTCTTGGAGGACGTTACCTTTACCAGGGTTTTGGGTTTATGTATTCAGTGATATGTGGATAATTGATTAAAACAGTTTTTAATTTTCCTAAAATAAATGGAAACCGAATAAACCTTGAAACAGGGGACATTTTATGAAGAGTATGAGTTTTTTTTTTTGCGGTCTAACACTAAACATAACAAACTAGTGTTCTCACTTGGTCAACGCAACTGTAGTCAAGCGTGCAAGCTTCGATCTCCTTGTGGCAAGTGAAGTTTTATACATGCTCGGATGCATTGATAGTCATCGTTAAGTACTCATGATACTTGTTGTACTAGAAGTTCGTATAACAGACCCTATCAAATAATTACGATATTTTAAGACCAACAATTCAATGTATACCAATACACATTACTCACAGACGACTTCGCCCGTAACGCTCGACGTTTAAGACCTCGTTAAAACGTGATGAAATTATGTCAGGTATTTGGAACAGGTACCTTTTATATAGATGTGGATACGTAATTAAACTACACTACAAGATAAGTGGATTTCGTGAAACACAAATGCTCTGTCAATAATAGTATTTTTTTATTGGTCACTAGCGGGTATAGTGAAACTACTTTGAGTCGTCACTCGTCGTCACTAAATGTCGATACAAAACGGTATCGTGAATACATATGAATCATGGTGACTAAAAATGTGACCATATGAAGTGGTCATTATTTTTGTGCTACTTAATTGATCACTTATAATGGTCATTAAATTGATAAAGAGGCACTTATTTTGACCCAATTTGTTTAGTGAACAAAAACGGTGACCATAATAAAGCCAATAATAATCACCAACGTATGGTGGTCACCTATTTTAAAATACTGGCAAAAAATAAATCTGCTATGTACTTAACGATTACGTTTGAAATAAAAATTAATTTACTCAAATTAGAATCCAAAATTAATTCACATCTACATTATCGTTGTGAATATTTATTCGAACTAAATACAAGAAGTCACGATTTCATCAATGTTTATATAAAATATAACAACATGTCGAAAGAAAATAACCGTTGTACCTTCCAGATTATTGGTCCACATGAGTCTATAGCAGCTACACTGTAAAATCTCAATATGGGTCGAGTGAACTGAATTGCCATGAGTCCTGGTGGCTCTTAGCATGAACTCGGGCTGAACACAATACAGAGTTTCAAACATAAAACCAATGATTTGAAAACCATGTTGGTGTGCAACCAGTTTTAATTTTGTAATGCTTAAGGGATATTTTAGTTGTTTGTTTTACATAATCCGTATGGAATCGAATTGGGTCAAAAGGGGCACTTGTATAATGTTTGGAGTAAAATCGTTAACCCAAACAAGACTTTATTGAAGTTATTTTAGTTTGAGTTATAAACGGTTAATGTGAAACAACACAATGGTTGACATTGCTAAGGATTGAGTCGTTTCACATACTATAAGTATTGCTGTGGATCGAGTCAACAACTGTAAATAAGTCCTTTTACTCTTTTACTTTGAAAGTTCCGTTAATGTTATTCTTGTTTCCTCCAGAAACACGCCTCATTTCTATATACATATCACATGGTTAACATCTAAGTGTGTCATGGAGTGCAATTTGGCTTCAAATGAAACCTGTGGAGGTCGAAACCAACATTAGTATCAGATCACATGTTCTGATCCTTGGGGAAGTGTTGCATTAAAGGAATGTTCGAGTTACCTCTAAACAAAACTTTTTAAAAAGGAAAACCCATCCAATAACCCAAAGTGGCACCAAACATAAGATCAACATACATCACCTGAGGGAAAACAATTACTAAGGAAGGAAAGTGGAGGAGGTTTATGTCATACAAAAATCCTTCAAAGTTCACAAACCGTCCTCAAACATATAGGAGAAAGTAGCAGGGCGCTATCTAGTGAATGACGAGACTCGTGCGGCGTTGAGATATTTGTAGGAAAAGAGGACACGTTTATTGGAAGTGCATAAGCAAGGAGAGAAGCACCAAGATTCAGGAACCAAACATGCCAAGTCTTGTCTCACAGAAGTTCAAGAAAGAATCAATTATCCAGAAAGGGTGCATGTGACCACAGATTACATGGTGGAGGGCTCAGACAAAGGCAATTAGAACAATATTTGGTATGTTAGCAGTGCCTACAAAAGGCACATGAGTCCTATGAAGCATCTATTCAAAAGGATGATACAAAGATTTAAGGTTGAAGGGACAGAAGAAAAGGAGAAGAAATTTCTTATAGTATTATGGAGTAGGAAAGGAGAAGGCGTTTGTGGACGACAAATGAAGGAAGAATAACCAGTGTATCTATTGCTAACCTTTTCACACCAGAAATTACATTGAATATACTAAGTATAGATCAATTAGAAGAGCAGGGATACATGGTGAGTTATGTGGACAACAAATGCAGAATCAAGTATATGTTTGATGAAATGCCACAAGCAGTTGAACTAGAAACCACCATAGAAGGAGAGGATGAAGACAGCATCATCAAAAGCCACAACAGTTTCCTTTCCTTGATGGCTATTTTAGATCTTTGGATCTAAATGAAGAATGCTCTTTGATAAAAGGAATGGAAGATTTGAAAACTGAGAAAAGGGAAGCTGATCTATGATTATGTAGAACAATGAATATTTAAGTCTGAATGGAACATTGTACATCATGAAGGTAAATACTAGCCATTGATCAAAAAAATAGATGGATCAGATTGGTTCTCGCGGTTCTGTACATTCATTTGGTTCTGAAAAGAACCTCATATATATATATATATATATGTATATATATATATGTATATAAGGTTGTAGAAAATTCGGGGCCTTAAAAAATTAAAGACCTAAAGCCCTAACTTTATTTGCTTTACCCTTGAGCCACTACTAGTGAGTGAGCCACTACTAGTGAGTGTGCTCTGTTTTAGTCTAGCCTCATTATTTCCATTTTCATGTTTATAACTAGCAGAACAGAACATGTGCAGGACATTAAATACTTGGTGTTGGTGCTCTGCCACGAAACAAACTCTAGTTTACTGTCGTCTTGGAGGACGTTACCTTAACCAGGGTTTTGGGTTATGTATTCAGTGATCATGTGGATATTTGATTAACAAGTTTAATTTTCCTAGAAATAATGGAAACGCAAACCTTGAAAACGAGGACATTTTATGAAGATGCGTTTAATTTTTTGGGCCTAACACTAAACATAACAAACAGTGTTCCTCATTGGTCAAGCAATTTAGTCAAGCGTGCCAGTCGAGCTGTGCAAGTGAATTTTTATAATGCTGGATGCATATGAGTCAATGTTAATGTATCATGTTACTTGTTGTACTCGAAGTTGTAAACAGACCTCAATTCAAAAAAATACGATATTTTAAAGACCTACATTTCCGATATATACAATACAATTACCCACAGACGCTTCGCCGTAACGCTCGAGTTTAAGACCTCGTTAAAACGTGATGAAATATGTCGGTAGCAGGTACCTTATAGATAGATGTGGATAGTAATTAAACTAAACTACAAGAAAAAGTGGATTTAGTGACAACACAAATGTGGTCACTAATAGTATATATTTGGTCACTAAGCTGGTTTAGTGACCATATTAGAGTCGTCACTCGTCGTCACTAAAAGTCGGTCACAAAAGGTAATCGTGACCACATATGAATATGGTGACTAAAAAGTGACCATATGAAAGTGGTCATTATTTTTGTGACTACCTAATTCGTCACTTATAATGGTCATTAAATTGATAAGTGGTCACTATTTTGACCCAATAGTGACCAAAAACGGTGACCACTAAAGCAAAATAATCACCAAACGTATGGTGGTCACTAATTTAAAAAATATGGCAAAAAAAATCTGCTAGTAATAACGAATACGCTTCGAAATAAAAAATAATTTACTCAAAACAGAAATCCAAAATTAATTACATCTACATAATCTATGTTTATTTATTCGAAACTAAATACAAGAATCACGATTACATCAATTTTTATATCAAATATAACACATGACGAAAGAAAATAACCGTGTACTTCAGATTATTTGTCCATGAGTCAAAGCTACCTGTAAAAACTACAATGGGTGAGTTAACTGAATGCATGAGTTGGTGGCTTAAGCATGAACTGGCTGAACACATTCGAGTTTCAACAAAAACCAATGCTGAAACCTGTTGGTAGCATGAAACTTAAGATTTATAGAGGGGGTCATAACTCTAATTAAGCGGAACGAGTCATTGATTTAATTGTATGTGACTTACATATGTGTGAAACCAGTTATTAAATCATACATAAGAACTTGAAAATGAAACAAACCTAAAAAAAGTTTAACAAAACCCTCATAAACACAGTAAAACAAAAAACACGGCGCACTAACAAATTAGATCCCGGCGCAACGCGGGGGGTGAAATACCAACTTGTTTTATAAAAATAGTATTACTAGTCGGTGGCGTAGAATGTCTTGATTAGTTACCCTACCCTTACGACCCGCCCATTTTCTCACCTTCGCATAATATGATTCGAAATTCTGAGCAAAACATACCTGTTCAACGGACAAGAGAGAATAGATCAGAATGAAGAAAGCAGGTCCATGATGTACAGGTTTGTCTTGTCCAGTAACTTAACCAGTGGTACTCAAAATCCAGAGAACTTCATCAGTGTACTACTGTGAGGATCCCCTATGCGTATTGGTTCTAACAGCACATTTAACAATTAGCTTAAGTCATGAATGTGTAAACTACTAAACTGTAGCAAACACGAACATATGAAATATTATAGCATAAGCATACACACATGACATTCTTACCCTGAAATAGCTATGAAATCTGAATGACTTGGTTTGCAGAAATAAAGGAGCTGGAGCTTATCAGGCTTGTATAACCTTCAAAAAAGTAACACAAACCAGTTATCATTATATTTACATATAGGATGAGATAAAAAAAGAAGATTGATATCATAAGTACGCTCTTTACCCTGTTGGAACAAGTTCCGTCTAATAGGCACCTTTTGACTGCAACAATTCCTCCCAAACTGAATTAGCAAAGGCATTCCCCAAAGACTGAAACAAGGTAATCACAACAACTAAGCTCATTGAAATGTGTGAGTTTACTTAATATGAGTTCTTTCTGATTAAGCTCAAACACAATCAAATAAAAAACCTAATGCACATCTTGGCAATTAGAGAAGAAACAACTACGTAAAGATGACGTTCAGAAGTCTGGCACGAGAAAAGACTTATGCACACTCATAAAAAGATTGCAAGGTAACATATGGGTATGTAGAAATCAGATGTATCAGTTGCTTAAGAAGAGCCACAACTGTAATGAATTATGACAAGCTGGTTTTCCAGATGTGTAATAGTATCGAACAAAGTAGATGATACGATACTTGACTAGTCAGATTTATTTTCCATTGAATTATAGAACTACTAAAGACTAGAGACACAACCAACAAAACTAAAATACAAGTAGCAGGTGTTTGTAAGAAAATCGATCATTAGAACACCTTCCATTCTAACAGCTACCAAATAAACTTTTAACAAGAAATCATCGAGAAATTCAACCCAAAATACAAATAAAACTTGCATAAATTTATAGTCATGAACCTTGTTTCAGAGAGTGTTTATCTAATCTTATTTGATGTGGCTTATTGAAAATTTGATAAGCTTATAATCTTAGTTTTGTTGGCTAATGAGCTTATAAACTTTATAAGCTCAAGGTCGCTCATAAGCCGACAAAAATTAGCTTATCAAAATTTTCAAGAAGCCCATAAAACGAGTCAAGTCAAACACCCCCCAAAACTTTATTTAACACTAATAATGCAGTAGCCTTAAATGTAACAAAGACCTAACCAACATCTAGTAAAGCAAGTAACATAACAAAGCAATTAGTTACCAACTTAACAGGGGTGACAAACATTAGAAAAAAACATCAAAACCACACTACGACATGCATATCTGATAGCTAAAAAGATAGATTAAAAGTGAATAAAGACGAAAATTTTATTTATAAACATTTTACTACACCTCACGTAATCGTTCTTGTAAGTCACTGGCAATTGTTTTCTGCTCCTCAATATCTGTCCGTATTTCTGACGAGGATCAATCAGCAAGCTAAATGAAACAGAAACGGCAATTTATTAGCAACTGTTTTTTAACATCAGATTACAATAGGAATAAAATTTGTTATCACGAGAAAACATAAACATTATACCACTTTTCTTTATATCTTGAACAGCAAACCACCACAGCAGACCACTTTTCTTTATATCTTACCACCTCAGAGGTTAACTCTTGCACCACTAGTAATAACGGCCGTTCACCATCCTCCCTCACTTATTTAGCTGCAGCATCTTCTTGCTTAGAAGCCTCTTCCACGGAACCCTATTACAACAACACAGTTTAGCTATGTTAACATACATTCACAAGTCTGATTTCTATATACTAACCACCTCCTGTTAGTTCAAAGATGATTGTTTCAACCAAAAATAGATGTCAAATTTCATTAACAGAAAGCTATTTGCGAAGAACAGGCAGCTAATTCATGTGTCCGTGTGCACTAACAATTGGTAGCTAATTTGCTGCAATAACGGCAGCTAATTCGTGTATTTGTGTGAAACAGGAAGCTAATCAGCAGCTAATTCGCTGCACTAACAGGCAACTAATTCGCTACAATAATAGGCAGCTAAATCGTGTGTTCGTGCGCAATAACAAGCAGTTAAATTGCAGCAATAACAGGCAGCTAAGTCGCTGCAATAACAGGCAGCTAAGTCTTGTGCAATGTAATGCATCTAATATATCCTTTCCTAAACACACCCTAGTCCCAGTCTTCATCCATAAAAGTTTCGTTGTATGGTTCTTTTCCTTTAGCAAACATATATACAAAGAAAAAAAATGCATTAGATAATATACTGCTGATTCAGTCAAGGACTATATTAGAAAATTATTTTTTTTTTTTTTTTCCCACTACTAAAGAAATGTGGCCGTGACTCATCATTTAAGTCAACATGATACATTCCAAGTGGATAAATAGCTGAAAATATGTTTTAAACGCTACCCAACTCACTTGGCCCGACCACTTTGCCAACCCTTGCACCCGAAAAAGGGACATTAAATACCTGGTATGACAGGCTTATCATAAGATTAAAAAAACAGGTATACAAGTGCGGGAGAATAACGACAAAACAGCCAGGAACGTAATCATCATAGCAGCGTGTGGTGGGCAAAAACTACATAAAGTATCGATAATCGATGTTACTACCCCTATAGTAACCATAGCCCCTAACCTATAATTTCGTCAAACAATTCAATAGTACCGGCTACCCTTCTAGTTCGGTTCACATTTGTAACTTAACATATCGTTATATAATTTCAAACATTCATCAATTTCCGCAGCCCAACTATATCTAGATTTCATAACTAACCATTCAAAGCTCAACAACAACAAGCACACTATAATACTACACATACTTCACATTTTCTCATCAAATAACACAATATAAACTATATCTACGTCTACTATACATCATCTAAACATAACTTGAAGCAATTAAGATGAAAATTAACATGAATAACTAATTAATAACATGGTAAGCGAATAGAATTTCGACCTGAAACCACTGATCAAGCCGTAACTACCAATCAAACCCTAACCACCAATCAAACCCTAACCACCGATCAAACCCTAACCACCGATCAAAGCCTGACTTTATAAACACCAATTATCCGATTATCACAAGCTCCGATCCGATAATGAGAAAAACACACACATGATCACATTTAAAGGTGAAACACAGAGACCTAAATCAACCTACCTTCAATAACCACCCTTCACCACCAATCAAAACCACGGCTTCACCACCTATGAAACAATCGTTTCACCACCAATCAAACTACCGCTTCACTACCAGATCAAACCACTACACATGTTTCACCTTTCTTTGGACCTTTTGTTCTCCTTCCACAATCCCGCACTCAATTACCAAATCATGTCGGAATTTTATTAGCTTCATAAATCAGTTCATGACTGAAGAAGGAGGAGATTCTAATGATATTAGGTCAACATATGATGAGATTGATGAAGAAGATGAATTTTTCAGTTCAGGTTACACAGAACTTTGACTGTATTTATTAATTTTATAATTTTCTAATTAAATTTTAATTTATAATTCATAATTTTTATGTATTTAATCTTATATTTGTACAATTTGAATATAAGTCATTAGTAGCGAAATTTTTGATGATTATTAGAAGTATTTTTTATGATTTAAGTTTAGTAATACCATCTTTACACGTGCAGAAGTTTATTTAGAGTATCTTCACAGATGAAAGTAAGTATCAACTAGGAATATAAGTTTTCATTGTAAATATTGCAAATTAGGTCTTGATTGTTATAGGCGACTTAATTATTTTGCGTAATATCTTCATGAATAGAAAGCTTAGTATGAAATTAGTTTTTGATCTTACTAGCGGATTTGTAAAGTATCTTTACATGTGAAAATTTTAGATATGAATCAAATATTGATGTTACTAGCGCGGATTTGTAAAGTATCTTCACATGTGAAAATTTTAGATATGAACCAAATATTGACTTTACTAGCGGATTTGTAAAGTATCTTCACATGTGAAAATTTTAGATAAGAATCAAATATTGATGTTACTAGCGGATTTGTAAAGTATCTTCATATGTGAAATTTTTAGATAGGAATGGGTTACTAGCGGATTTGTAAAGTATCTTCACATGTGAAAATTTTAGATAGGAATGGATGTTACTAGCGGATTTGTAAAGTATCTTCACATGTGAAAATTTTAGATAGGAATCAAATATTGATGTTACTAGCGGATTTGTAGACTGATATCTTTAGCTTTTGTTTCTTCTTTTATTTGGACTATGAAAGTTCTAACAAATGCTGCTGCAATTCAGGCCACAAGACATGCTAGACGGATTTATTTTGGTGAACTTTCTCCAACTGCAAATGAACAGGTAATTTAATCCTATCATTTTTATACCTACATATATAGATTCTATATGTGAAAAGGGGCAGAGCTTACTTCCTCGCATTTGAATATGACTTTTATAATTTGTCATGATATGACATAATATGTCCGATAAAAAGTACTCTGTATATTTTATATGATTGTACACTAACGTTTTAGGTTTATTATCTTTTTTGCAGTCAGTAGCAACCTATTTTAGTCATGTTATGTCTGCAATTGGTGGAAATACTGCTGGTCCAGGTTAGTTAGTTGCATGTTATTAACGATGAAGATCTTTTATCTTCACATTCTAACAAAATCATGGTCAGGTGATGCTGTTGTGAATGTGTACATTAATCACGAGAAGAAGTTTGCCTTTGTGGAGATGAGATATGTTGAGGAAGCCAACAATGCAATGGCTTTGGATGGCATTATCTTTGAGGTATTTTTTACAGCATTCAATCTTGCAGTGTAGATAATACATAAAATAATATGAAGTAATAGTTTGGGTATTGTACAACTATTTTGATGATAATTTTTATTCTCAAATTCAGGAGCACGAGTTCGGTAAGGAGTCCTAGTGATACAATCCCGTCACTGACTGCAACCTCATTAGTCCAAGCCAACCTAACCCAAACCTGAACCTAGGTGTTGTTCGTGGGCTTCCTTACTATTCCACAGAGGCTCAAGTCAGGGAGCTACTGGAGTCCTTTGTGGATCTTAGGGGATTTGATCTCGTGAAAGATAGAGAAACAGGCAACTCTAAAGGTTACGCGTTCTGTGTTTATCAGGATCTATCTGTCATAAATATTACATGTGCAGCTACCAATGGTATTAAAATGGGTGACAGAACCCTCACCGTTAGACGAGCTAACCAAGGTCAAACTCGGCCGAAGTGGAGAGTGTACTGTTACATCCACAATTACAAATTGCGCTGTAGGTGAAAAGTTTGATTCCATTTTTTACTTGTTTGTATGATCTGTATTTTAGAAGTTTCATCTCCTTTCATTTGATAATAATGTTACTAAATTATGATTGGTACGACTGTATACATATAATAATGGTAAATTGACACCTCAACCCTTTTGAACTCTTAGAAATGAAACGTAATTTGAGTTAACATAAGTTGAAGTTAAATGCTTCCAAATTGTCACCTTCTATATATCTGAATACATTTGATCAAGCTGCAATTAGCAATCCCCTAGTTTTGTTTAACTAATAATTACCACAATCTTATTCATAGCCTATTACCACATGAAAATAGAATGTGGAAAATTCGGTAAGGTTCCTTTAGAATTTGGAAATTTTTTTATGTGGCAAATCTTTTATCAATCTTTTGATTTTGGTTGTTTCTACATCTTTCTGTTTTACAACCTTTTGCTATAAAGAATCTTCTCCTAAAATTCAGACAGAAGCATTCTTTGGCGTCTCTTTATATCTATATTTAATACTCATATCTATTTACACCGAGTATTAATTAATGATGTAATTAAACTATTCTTGCAGGTAATTTAGTAAATGGGTCAAAATTTCCAACTTGACCGGAAACCGGTCCCTTGTATTCGTGACAACCATTGAAAAGACTTTTGATATTGATTCATTACGTGCAGATTCAGGCGACTGCCTTGCAAACACTAACTGGCGTGATACGAGACTCCAATGCTGAAAGTAACACATTTATTACATTCTTTATCGGGGAGCTTCTTAACGATATTTTTTAGATCATCAAGTAAGCATTGAAGGTATCAAATCTGCTCATAGCCTCATAATTTGAATTTCATTTTTCAAAATCCTAAAATGGTTATTTATGACAGAAACCCGTTAAAAGGTAAGCAATAACCGTTGTTGGAGATTGTTTGAAAATCTTGATGCTTTTGCATACATCGTCTAAAGTTGCAGAATCTTAGACAAGTTTGATGAGCCTGGTTCTTGAAGCATTATCATGGTTCTATCAGCTTCAGAGAATGATTCCTATTAGGTGAAAGCAATCCTCAATATTATACATTCTAGCCCAATATTTTTATCTTGTTTTTGTCTTTCTTGCCATCAATTTTCATCATAATCCGCCTGATCATCTATGCATATTAATAACAGGGAGTCAAAGAACTGAAAACTGCATCTATGAGGCTTGTTTCTCAATTTGCTCAAAGTCAAACCTCTGCGGGCTACTTCAAGAATGCATTATTATGGATGCCTTCCCCACGGAGGCAGAAACTTCAGGTGGTCATCTTTCTGTACTATTCTACTTCTCTGTTGACTAAATACGTTGACTGTCCACTTTGCTTTTATCATATCTGCTTGTATCGTCATAAGTATACCTGTCCTTTTCTGCAAGTCTTTATTAAACACTTAATTTTAGATGCTAGGTTGCAAAATAGTTAGGTCAGGTAATAGGTCAAAACTAGTATTGTTGAGTGTTAAACATGATTACAAAAGTTAATGTTATAATAGCATAATTTTGTGGAAACAAATACCCACTTCTGTATTCAAGTTGAACTCATAGTGGACATGCACTTTCCTAGAATTTAAATAATTTTCACTCATGAACTACAAAACTTAAATAATCATTTATTACTTATCAGTTCACTGATCTTGATCATCTCTTTGTTCATATATACAGGGGGTAAATAACGCTAGCTGTAATATTTTGGCTATTTGAACGCAACTTAGTTAGGGACTGTGTCGACTAATGTTAGTTTGCGATTTTTTGTTATTTTATGCTATTGTTACCTTGGGATCCTTCTGATATATGCAAAGTTAACATCTTTTAGTTTGGTTTCTGATTTTATGTATTCAATGCTAGCTTTCTTTTGCAAAGTTGTCATTTCAAAATAATACGCAGGTCTTGTTATATTTTTTTGAGAATTGGGTCAAATATCAGTAGAGTAGCCTCAAATCTTTCATTAGTTCTAAGTTTCAAATTATTTTAATTGTCGACTGATGTCTTTTGGTAACTTAATCTATGTTTGATGCCTTATGCAGGTGGGATTTTATTAGAGTGACAATTCTGGCATTTTTTGGAAGTCTTGAGGTGTTCCTTGAGGTAAATCAGGTTTCTCTTGTTGCATTTTCATGTAAAAACGGTTGTCACGAAATGTGTTTAGCATCGTAGTTCAGTTATGCCCAAAGGCAAGATATCATGGACGTTGGTTTGATGGCCGGTTTGAATGTTGATAGAATAATCAATGGACCCAAAGTTGTTTTTATATCTCGTTTGGCTGGGACAAGACATGTGGCGACAAGAAATGGTACTTTGATTTGACCGAACATTGTTGTTGCTATCATGAATGGTATTTCATATGTGAACGAAATTCATTACCTTTTACAAAAATAATACATATGTTATTAGATACTTGGAGCTCGGGTGGTCTACACAAGCTTATATTGAGCCTTTTTGTTTTATTGGAGTATAATTCAGAGTGTTTGGCATAATAGTTAATATTTCTTATCAAATCCTTATTGTTTGGAACAATGTTATTAGTAACTTATTATTTGTGGTGTCCTGCTCCTCGGTTGATGCGATCTCGGGTTTCTTATATTTTTATATGGACTGTTTGGGTAATGGGGTACCATGGGTTATTAGCTGCACTATTGTTCTTCTGTCCTAATGGGTTTTTGACTTGGGAGCTGTTCATGATATGTTACACTTACCCTATTCCTATCATTGCTGTTTGGGACCTTATGGGTTGTGGTTTTTACTTATGCAACAAGAATTATATTGTTGATAAAGGTTACATGAATTCTGAGATTGGGTACTGTATTGGTGAATGTAAAACTCCTTAGGTGCCGTTTGGTTCATGAATTTGAAATTCCAACTTCTAGGAAATTTAAATTCTTGAGAATTAAAAATTCTGGAATTTAAAATACCTACGCATGTTTGGTTGACAGAAATTCATAATATTTTAAAATCGGTCATTAGGTCAATTATTGCAATTTTGTAAGGAGTGACGGATAGGGGTGTCAAGAAAAACACGACCTGACCCTGACCCGACCCCGATTAAGCCTATTCGGGTCAACTCGAGTAACCCGAATACTAAATAGGGACGGGTATCGGGTTGAAATTTTTTGGTAACTTGGGTTCGGGTCGACCCGATTGACCCGAATAAATATTTTATATATATTTTAATATAAATTTTCATCTAAACAAGTAAAAAAAAATTATAACGGTTTACTCATATTCGGGTTGGCCCGAACGGACCCGACCTGAGTTAACCCGATCTGAACTGACATGAACCCGACTGACCCGAATTCAAATAGAGTGATGTTCGGGTATGAAATTTTTAACTTTGACTCGACCTTGACCGGCCTAAATTGACCCGAACTCGACCAACCCGACCCGACTAACACCCTAGTGACGGATTTCATTTGATTTAAAAAACAAAAAAATACAACAAAAATAACAAGAGAAAAAATTCATTAAAAAATGTTTCAAAGTAAATAATCCATATTTATACTTGGAAAAATGTAACTTATAACAAGTGAAACTGAAATATGGATTATGTATACTTGTTTTGTCCAGTAACTTAACCAGTGGTACTCAAAATCCAGAGAACTTCATCAGTGTACTACTGTGAGGATCCACTATGCGTATTGGTTCTAACTTGGGTTTGTAACTAGAGGTCCAGCGAAGAAGTGTGCCAACAAGGTCCAGCGGAGAAGTGAAACATCATTGTATACAAGAGGTTCACTTTCTTTTTTTGTTTATAGATTCGTAATACTTTTGTTTTGATGAATTTTTTTTTTGAAGTTAGCTATGTGAGATACACCTAGTGTCGTTTTTTGGATTTTAGACAAGAATTGTAAATTTGGTTTTTTTTGTGTGCAAAAGGTGAAATATATTATTAACACAACACAACTAATACAACTGAACAAGGATTAGACAGTCAGAAAACAAGAATAGAACATCTCTGATACATCTATATCTCAACTATCCTGACAGATATCGGATATAGAACATACAATTGGAAAATCAATCTCAGAACTCATAATGAGATGACACTTCACCTTTATGCACCATACCATATACTCTTGGCTACATTTCCAAAACTCAAATCAAATACAAAACATTCAACCAGCACCCACAATGAATGGCAATGAATCTGAGCTGGCATCACTAAGAAGTATATAGCCCCATTCACACTTATGAGGGGCTCTACCTCAAACAGCTACATTTCTTTCTCATTATCTCCAAGTACCAACTAGCAACTACACCCCACTGGAAGGTAGATAAAACAAAAGAGGGAAAGGCATCACTGTGAAAGGAACACACACCCTCATAAGAACCAACCAAACCTCCTTGATGGTGTGTTGGGTGGACCAAGAAGGTTCATCTTGCACACACTCTCTATTCCACCCATCCCACACCATCCGCCAGATAAATACCCTTCATAATAGTTAATCCCTCCTTATGGAAGGTAGATAAAAGTAAATTTGGTTTTTGTATACTAAATTAGTGATTGTTTGGGTTTAACATGAAAATTTTGAATTTGGTTTAGTTTGGATATTGAGCATATTTTTTTCTATTTTCTTCACTAGTAAAGATACAGGTGTGAAGTCTTTATGTGTTGTCTACCTCGATTGTATATCGAGAGGAACAATGTGGTGTTCAATGGCATGTCATAGATACTAGTAATATACAAACATTCCTATCTATATGGATTCAAAATAAAACGTCTAAAGGATCTATGAGTTAAAATTATTATTTGCTGCACAATTTTCAGATACCAAATGGGAGTAGGGTTGTAAATGAACCGGACGTTCGGTAAATCTTTTATGAACCGTTCGGTTAAAATTTTGTTTATGATTGTTTATTTATTAATTGAACGAACATGAACAAACTTTTTATTTCGCGTGTTAATAAACACTAATATATACACGTACATTTAAACATAAGCATATACTTTTTTTCTACGCGTGTGAATAAACACTAATATATACACTTTTTTTAAATACACTGATATATACACTTACATTTATATATAAGCATATAATTTTTCTTCGCGTGTGAACAAACTTTCTTCACCAGTAAATACATGGGACATTTATCAAACATTAATATCTCCTATTTTTGCACTTCTAGTATAAAAAAATACACTACTATGATCAAAGCTTCAATCCTTATGTATAATTTGCACTCGTGAAAATATTCTTATAAAACTTAAATAATCATCTATTAAACATGAGTATCTCATATATTTGCACTTCTAGTATAAAATATATGCTAGTAAGATCAAATCTTCAATCTGTGTTCTTAATTTGCACTAGTGAGAATATTATTACAAAACTTAAATAATCGTCTATAAACATCAATATCTCGTATTTTTACACTTCTAGTATATAAATACGCTAGTAAGAGCAATGCTTAAATCCTTGCTCATAATATTCACGCATGAATATATATTCTTACAAAAAAAAAAATCGTCTATTAAATATCAATATCTCATATTTGTGCACTTCTAGTATTAAAAATACACTAGTAAGATCAAAGCTTCTATCATTGCTCATAATTGGCGCAAGTGAAGATATTTTAGACAACTTAAAATAACAAAATACACTAGCAAGATCAAATATTCAATCCTTGCTCATAATTTGCACGTGTGAATATATTCTTACAAAACATAAATAATCGTCTACTAGATATCAATATCTCGTATTTTTGCACTTCTAATAAAAATGTACGCTTGTAAAATCAAAGCCTCAATCATTGCTCATAATTTGCACGAGTGAAGATATTCTTTCAAAATTTAAATAATTGTCTATTTAACATTTATTTTTTGGTATAAAATATACACTAGTAAAATCAAAGCTTCAATATTTGCTTATAATTTGTACGAGTGAAGATATTATTACAAAACATAAATATTTTTTTATTAAACATCAATATCTCTTATTTTTACACTTCTAATATAAAAAATACACTAGTAAGATCAAATATTCAACATTGCTCATAATTTGCACATGTGAATATATTCTTACAAAACTTAAATAATCGTCTACTAGATTTCAATATCTCATATTTTTGCACTTCTAATAAAAATATACGCTTGTAAGATCAAAACCTCAACTTTTGCTCATAATTAGCACGAGTGAAGACATTCTTACAAAACTTAAATAATCGTCTATTAAAGATAAATATCTCATATTTTTGCACTTCTAGCATAAAAAATACGCTTGTAAAATCAAAGTTTTAATATTTGCTTATAATTTGCACGAGTGAAGATATTCTAACAAAACTTAAATAATTGTCTATTAAACATCTATATCTCCTAGTTTTGCACTTTTAAAATTAAAAATACACTAGTAATATGAAAGCTTCAATTTTTGCTCAGAATTTGCACGAGTGAAGATATTATTACAAAACTTAAATAATCGCCTATTAAACATGAATATCTCATATTCTTGCACTTTTGGTAAAACGTACACTAGTAAGATCAAAGCTTGAATATTTACTTATAATTTGCATGAGTGAAGATATTATTACAAAACTTAAATAATTTTCTATTAAACATCAATATCTCCTATTTTTTCACTTATAATATAAAAAAAGCTAGTAAGATCAAAGTTTCAATCCTTACTCATAATTTGCATGTGTGAATATATTCTTAAAAAACTTAAATAATCATCTATTAAAGATCAATATATCCTATTTTTGTACCTCAAGTATAAAAAAATCGCTAGTAAGATCAAAGCCTTAAACCTTGCTCGTAATTTGCACGCGTGAAGATATTTTTATAAAACTTCAATAATCTTCCATTAAACATCAATATCCCCTACTTTTGCACTTCTTTTGTACCTTAAGTATAAAAAAAACCGCTAGTAAGATCAAAGCCTTAAACCTTGCTAATAATTTACACGCGTGAAGATATTTTTATAAAACTTCAATAATCTTCTATTTAACATCAATATCCCCTACTTTTGCACTTCTAGTATAAAAAAAATACGCTAGAAGATCAAAGCTTCAATTTTTGCTCTGTTTGCACAAGTGAAGATATTCTTAAAAAACTTAAATAATCGTCTATTAAACATGAATATCTCATATTGTTGCACTTCTAGTATAGAAAATACGCTTGTGAGATCAAAGCTTCAATCCTTACTCATAATTTGCATGATGAATATATATTCTTACAACACATAAATAATCATCTATTAGATATCAATATCTCATATTTTTTCACTTCTAATTAAAATATACGCTTATGAGATCAAAGCCTCAATCATCGCTCTTAATTTGCACGTGTGAAGATATTCTTACAAAACTTAAATACCCGTCTATTAGATATCAATATCTCATATTTTTGCACTTCTAATAAAAATATACGCTTGTAAGATCAAAGCTTCAACATTTGCTTATAATTTGCACGAGTGCAGTTATTCTTACAAAACTTAAATAATTATCTATTAAACATCTATATCTCCAATTTTTGCAATTCTAATATAAAAATACACTAGTAAGATCAAAGTTTCAATCCTTACTCATAATTTGTACGTGTGAATATATTCTTACAAAACTTAAATAATCTTCTATTAGATATCAATATCTCATATTTTTGCACTTCTAATAAAAATTTGTGCTTGTAAGATCAAAGCCTTAATCATCGCTCATAATTTGCATGTGTGAAGATATTCTAACAAAATTTAAATAATCGTCGTGTATTAAACATTAATATCTCACATTTTGCACTTATAGTATAAAAATACTCTAGTAAGATCAAAAATTTAATATTTGCTCATAATTCGCATGAGTGAAGATATTCTTACAAAACTTAAATAATTGTCTATTAAATATGAATATCTCATATTTTTTTGCACTTTTAGTATAAAATATACACTAATAAGATCAAAGCTTCAATATTTTCTTATAACTTTCACGAGTGAAAATATCCTTGCAAAACTTAAATAATTGTTTATTAAACATCATCATCTCCTATTTTTCCATTTCTAATATAAAAATACACTTGTAAGATCAAATCTTCAATCCTTGCTCATAATTTGCGCGTGTGAATATATTTTTACAAAACTTAAATAATCGTCTATTAAGTATCAATATCCCTAATTTTTGCACTTCTAGCATATAAATATGCTAGTAAGATCAAAACATCAATCTTTGCTAATAATTTGCACGCGTAAATATAGTCTTACAAAACTTAAATAATCGTCTATTAAATATGAATATCTCATATTCTTGCACTTTTAGTATAAAATATACACTAATAAGATCAATGCTTCAATATTTGCTTATAATTTGCACGAGTGAAGATATTGTTACAAAACTTAAATAATTGTCTATTAATCATCATTATCTTCTATTTTTGCACTTCTAATATAAAAAAAATACACTAGTAAGAGCAAATCTTCAATCCTTGTTCATAATTTGCACGTGTGAATATATTCTTACAAAACTTAAATAATAGTATATAAGATATCAATATCTCATATTTTTTCACTTGTAATAAAAAGATCAAAGCCTCAATCACCGCTCATAATTTGCACGTGTGAAGATATTCTTACAAAATTTAAATAATTATTTGTTCAACATGAATATATAATGTTTTGCATTTCTTGTATAAAAAATACGCTAGTAAGATCAAAGTTTTATTTTTTGCTCATAATTTGCACGAGTGAAGATATTCTTATAAAATTTATATAATCGTCTATTGAACATGAATATCTAATATTTTTGCACTTCTAGTATAAAAAATACACTAGTAATATGAAAGCTTCAATTTTTGCTCAGAATTTGCACGAGGGAAGATATTATTACAAAACTTAAATAATCGTCTATTAAACATGAATATCTCATATTCTTGCATTTTTTGTATAAAATACACTAGTAAGATCAAAGCTTCAACATTTGCTTATAATTTGCCCGAGTGCAGTTATTCTTACAAAACTTAAATAATTATCTATTAAACATCTATATCTTCTATTTTTGCAATTCTAATATAAAAAATACACTTGTAAGATCAAAGCCTCATTAATCGCTCATAATTTGCAAGTGTGAAGGTATTCTTACAAAATTTAAATAATCGTCTATTAAACATGAATATCTAATATTTTTGCACTTCTAGTATAAAAAATATGTTAGTAAGATCAAAGCTTCAATTTTTGCTCATAATTTGCACGACTGAAGATATTCTTACAAAACTTATGTCACACCTCGCAATTTTCGATATTTTAAATTACTATTTTACCCTTTAACTTTTTGGGTCCGACTTGACTTTTGACTTTTTGACCTTTTACGGTCACATAAAAATGATTACCGCGTAGCCGGTAAAATTTT
>BQNB010032406.1:41366-53196 GCA_026074375.1 Tanacetum coccineum | reverse complement strand
TTATTAATTTAAAACACATAACAAGCATGAGCAATTCAGAAATCATAATATAAAAGTAGGGAAACGTGTTTATACCATACTCAAATAGCAAAATAGTTCACTGTTACAAGAACTTTCTTTCAAATTGATATTATAACAACTTGGAAATTCAACTATAACCACTATAACAACTTCTTAACACACCCTTCTGAGATCAAACCACAACTTCCTTCAATTATAACCCGGAATATGATGAAGAACAAGGTGATTCTTTAACAATTTAACTAGAACACTTTCCTAACTACTATTCTTGATCACAAATGAGTTGTGTGTGTTAGAGATGATTAGAATGAAGAATGAGATGCCCTTAGCCCTGAATTTTGTAGCCTGTTTATAAGTAATAATATTGCATCAGTTGGAGAAAATAGGGGAGTGAAAGGTTGCACAATCATTGCAATCATTTATGATATTGGAGTACTGCAGGAGAAGTGCGCCGCACAAGGAAAATTGTGCGCCGTACTTGGTGTTTAATTAAATGGCATTTACTTCGTTGTGAAGTACGCCGCACTTAGGGTAAGTGCGTCGCACTTTGGCCTTGTTCAGTAATTCTTCATTAGATTCTCTTCTAGATTATTCTCAGAACGACTGTTAGTGTATTTAATAGGATTATTTTGCACGTTTAGTCCTTTTCTTCATTTTTGGTCCTGAAATAATTATTACACAACAAACAAGCAAACTTTGCAATATTTCATGCATTAACATATATATTTAATGTATTTTTGAGGGACATTTTATGTATATTTGAATCGTTATCACTTCCTCTCTCACCATCCTCTCCTTTACCAAAGGGGCCTTCACCTACCTCTCCCATCTCTACTAACTCTTTTTCATCCTCACCACCTTTATAAATCTCAACTCAAAACCTTAATGAAATTCATCACTTATCAAATCTGCTTGACATTAACATCCAACAAGCAATTGAAGCCACAAATCCTTTACCTCCTACCTCACCATGTATCCCTCCACCTTCTTTAGATCAAGTAAACTTTCATTTGGAGTTTTGTCATTGTTGCTTAGAAACCCAAACTCTATTTAATACATTGAAGGATGACTTTAATCGTATCAAATCTCTCATCATTGGTCCTTACACTCAATTTCCATCCTCAATAACAACCTCCTCACCATAATTGAGCACTCTCGAATGCTTAATTTCCCTAAATAATAAACAACCCATCTTTTGCTTGTGGCAGCTTCTACATTTCAAGAATCCACTAGTGTAGCTCTATGCCTTAATATGTCTTTACTTTATGCTTATCTACTTTATCTTGTAATGATTCATACCATTATAGTATGAATTTATCTTATCTCTCATTTAGTTTTAATTGTAATCAATGCTTCTTGTATGAGTTTCTTAAGTGATGAATGAAACTACTTTATGATTTAACTTGCATGAATTGCTATTAGTGCTACTTGTTGAGAATATATTATCTTGCACTTGTACCTCTAACTTTGTTTTATAGCAAACAACTTTCGTAAGATCGATCCCTTAGTGCCCCAAACGAGGGGGAGCATACATCAAGGGGGGTCTTGATATCGTCGACTTCATTCTTTCTACAACAATTCGACGATCATCCTTTTTTAATTCGACAAAAAAGGGGAGAAATGGAATGAAACTCATTAATAATCTTAAAACATTTAATTTTATACAAAATGAGTTTATATTTTGTCATCATCAAAAAGGAGGAGATTGTTAATACAAATAATGTCTAAAAACGTTATTTATATTTTTTGACCTCTTTATGTTTTGATAATAACAAAATGTAAAAACGTTTACGATAAAATAAACGTTTACAAATTATTAATCTTAAAATTCCATTTCTAAGATTAGTAATCACTTAAGGTATAGACAAACAAATCATTAAGCATGATTAGTGATCTATAAAATATTTTTTCTTAACCATCACATTTTTACAAAAGTATTTTCACAAAAATAAATATACAAAATATTTTCTAATTTTGAAATTCAAATTTTTCCCCTAAAATGGAAGCTTCCATACAGATACAACCTTCCTCACAAAAAGAAAAAAACAAGAGCGGAGTCTACTAGGCGACCCCCTTATAGGCACGGCGGCCCCCAGATATATCTAGGACCGCCGGGACCGCATGCAGGCAACCGTTGGATTCACTGGCTATAAATACTGCACTATAAACACACCTCTTTGCATGAATTTTTCCAGTATTATTTCTCTCTCTAAAAACCTTCTTTCTCTTACTAAATCTGTTGATCATTAACATTGTTTAATCTTGTTTCAAGTGATCTAATCTCTTTTTCTCATCTTTCCTCTCTATCAAGTGCAAGAGAAGAACATTTGTATTCGTCAAGAAACGAATTGTTATTTAGTGATCTCTCTTCTCTTCTTTTAAGTATCAAATCTCTATTGTAATTATCTTCTGTAATTGTGTGATTCAGATAGTGTGTAAATCCAATAGTGTAGATCTTATGAGTGTATAGTGTTTGTGAAGTGGTAGATTGGTTCTAGCTAAGATTAGGACTCGACATATAGCTTAGTGTCGAAAAATAACGTAAGCGACGTGTAAACGGTTTTCTCCGCCTGAAGGGAGCTTGTTGATATAGTGAAATCTCAAGTAGGATACTCAGGGAGTGGAGTAGGGCGAAGAAGAGCTTCATAGCCGAACCACTATAAATCTTGGTGTTGTGGTTTGATTGTTCCTTTTCTCATCTCTTTATATATTGTTGTGATTCTTATTTAGTATTAGTTTAGATATTTACATTGTTGATTCATATTGTTGATTGGTAGAACATACAACTCGAATCTAAGTATTTTAAAAGCAAACTTTTAAAACATAAAACGAACCTGTAAACTATTCAACCCCCCCTTTTAGTTTCCACACGATCAACAACCATGACAGGCGGCAGTGAAGATTCGGCCAAAATAAAGAATGAAGGAGGACCATACGCGAACTCCCTGCTATACATTTATGCGTCTGATTACCCCAAACAGATGCATGTTAATGAAACTGTAATACTTCATAAATTTCAAGTAAATAATGTATTCATATTTTAATTCTATTTTTACCTTTGAGTAAAAATTTTATTTTTACTATTTACTAATTGGTAATTTTGTGTTTCTAGTTAAGCTTGAGCCGTCTTTAGGCTTATTGCTCGTCTACGTGTCCTACGTAGTTAAATATTTCCATAAAATACACTGATGATTCATGACTCCCATTTATAGCATTTTTCGTTTCATTTCGCGTTTACGTCAAATTTGCTAGACTTTACCTTTAACCTTAAACCTTTTTATCTATTTTATTAACCTTACTCTTACTAATATACACAAGTACTAAATAAAAAAAATTAATAAAACATTTAACCCCCTCCCCTTTTTAGACGTCACCTAAGAGAGACAAAAACCAAAGACACACTTAAACACTCCCTATGTTTTCAAGAGAACTCATCATTAGTTATATACATGCAAATCTTATAAACCATCCAACTTCATTTTTTTTCTTCTTCTCCTCCTCCTTGGTTGCTGCTTCCTTACACCTCACCCACACCACCACCTTCATCACAAAAAATTCTTGGTTATTTTCTACCTTACAATATCATCCTTGAGATCCTTGCAAAGTTTGGTATCTTCAATCAAAGATTTAGGCAATTTATTGGTGATTTTCTTAAAAACTAGGTTAGGGTTTTGTATAAACAAGTAGGTAATGTTATTTTAAATATTTAGAAGCAAAGATTTGATTGGTTTGGGTGTTGTTGTTGGGTTCAAAAGTAAGCAAGGCAAGAAAAGGGTTCATTGGGTTTTTTCTCTAGCTCATAATTAATCCTAGTAAGATTTTGAAACTTTTCTATTTTACCTTTTTATTTTTTTATGAATCTATATGAGCATATGTGTTGTGTCATATTTTGGAAGTGATTATTGTGGAAAAATAGGTAGATGACGGGGTTAGGTTAGTATTGTGGTATTGAGAAGTTGTGGATGAGTTTGGAAAGTTTTTCGGCTAAATTAATTGCTGCAGAATTTTAATTAGTAGGTTTAAAGTGTCGCAAAAATGTTTGGACTAGTTTAACCTTTAATAATATGATAGCTTATTGTCTCTCGGTCGTTTTGATATAAAGAACGCAAAAATCGGCCATATAACGAAGGAGATACGGCCGATTTAAGATTTGAAAAATTGTAAAAATTTTGACAGCACTTTTATAAAGATAACATTTTGATGCAGATTTGAATTGAGGTTTCAGACCCTTTCTGGTCTGAACTGGCTTTCGTGTAAAGCAAGAAAGTTATCCGGAATGATGTTTTACTAAAGGCATCGTGGGATTTTAAACTTGAAAGTGAGAAATGAGGGAGATAAGCTTGGTCAAAGTCGGGTAAAAGTTTCTTAAAAAGTCAAAGTGCATAGCTGATTGGTAATTTAATTAGTGTTTTTAAGCGTTTTCGAGTCTGCTTGAGCTTTGAAAACCTTAGCGACTGCTATTGTATCACTAATATAGTATTAGGGTGCATTGGAGCATGTCTAAAAATGACAAGTTTTATTATCGGGATATATATTAAGCGGGTTAGAAGTAGAGGTTAAGTATTAAGTTTCTTAGTGCGTTGGTGATAATGGAAACTATAAATATAAGAGACGGTATTAACGTCCTGGATTTCTAAACTTCCCAGAAATAGAAACTTTCTAAAAATAGAAACTTTCTAATCGGATTAATAATGGTTAATACAATTTTCTTATATAAGGTTTGATCGTTCTTTTATCTTTTGTTAATTAGCTTGCGTGGGTAAAAGTGCCTTGAATTGATTGTAGTCACCAACTAAACCGTGTCAGTCTCTTATACTGAAAACCCCCTTTTCCCGTTAGAATTAGGATTTAGAACTGACATAGGTTTAACATAGGTTTAGAATAGAGTATAATTAACATAGAATAGATAAACAAGATATTGATTAAATTGAGAGATTTTACCTCGCTTCAAGTATTCGACACCCTACTTACCACGAAACTACTACCGATCGGGTACACTGCCCGTTAAAGTGTTGTTTTTTGTTTAGTCGGCAAAATATATATTTAAAACTTTAATCAATTAAATATACACCACATAACGACACATCAAGTTTTTGGCGTCATTTTCGGGGAGTGAAAATTAATCTTGATTTTTATTTGATATTTTGGTTTTTAGCATTAGATTAGATCTAACCATTAGGATTAGTGTAATTTAGATTAGTGTATATTCTTGTATATTCTATAAATTTTTATATTTGTCTTTAATTGTATGCTTGTAAATTTGTGTGTTTAATTTAATTATTTTGCTAATATACTGTTCTGGTCGATAACTCGATACGGCGTATCTACTACCATCGGATACGGCGTATCCAACTCTCTGTCCAATACAGCGTATTCATCCAAACAGATTAATACGACGTATCCACTTCCATTGGATACGGCATATCGATCATCTGGAATAGAAACTGAAATTTTGGTTTTCCTATTTGATTTTCGTGCCAATTTTTTTTACCTTTCTTTGGAACAAATCCTACTGATTGTTTATCCTTTGTTTCAGGTAGTGCCTGACAAGGAGTTGTACTAACGAACTATTTACACCTTACAAAGAACCTAAACGAGAATTTCGATCATCAAAGAGACACTTCAAGACTCTAAGTCTTGACGAATTGAGATCGCCTGATTTGAATCTACTTTCTGACCAAGAATACTCGGAGGAAGAAGAAGCGGAAGCAATGGCGGAAACCATGGAGCAATACATGAGCAAGACCCGAACAGACTATGGATCAGGAGTCGCTAGGCCTAAAATTGATAACAAAGATCAATTTGAACTAAAAGGACAATTTCTTAAGGAGCTTCGAGAAAACACATTTAGCGGTTCGGATAATTCCTGATGATTTAAAGTCGGGAAAGGACAAAAACGATAATGATGTTGATATAATACATTCTTCAGAGGGTAATAAAATTACACATAGGACAAATATGCTTATGGATACAAGTTGTGATAAAATAGATAAAATTTTCAATGAGGAAAGCTTTGTCTTGGAACTTATATGGAATATGTACTTGGACTTACACTTTCAAGGGATGCTATGACCCTAAGCGTTATTATAAGGATGGTGATTGTGCGATAATGTTGCGGAGGCCAAGGTACGTTTTCTTTACTTTGATAAATCTTTAGGAAAATTGGTCTCCAAGAAAGGATACGGCGTATTAGGAATAAACCTATACGGCGTATCCATTGTTTTTCTCCTTTGTTGCTAAGTTCCAACATATCAGCCAATACGGATCGTATTATACACCTCAATACGGCGTATCGAACTAGGATATAAAAACAACCCTATTTAATATGCGGTTGTTTTTTCCACCACTTTCACTCACAGACATACACAATATTTTTACCAAACCAAATCTTGGAGATCATTTGTTATCGTAATCATACACTCTTTTATCTCAATTCTACAAGTAGGATGTGAACAATGCAAAGGACCCCATTACACCAAAGATTGCCCACTAAAAGAAGAAGGGAAAACCCTAGAAGAAGCTTACTACACGCAATTTGGTGGACCTTTTCAAGGAGGGGGATATAGAGCAACAACTCTAGGGTACTATCAAAGGAACAACGCAAATCCTTCATACCAAGAACGAAGGCAATCTATGGAAGATACCCTGAGCAAATTCATGAGTGAATCAGCAAAGAGACACGAAGAAAATTCCAATTTGATCAAAGAAATCCGAGCTACGACAGATGCTGCCATAAGGAACCAAGGAGCATCAATCAAAACTTTAGAAATACAAATCGGGCAAATGAGCAAGGTACTACAGGAAAGAGGATTTGGAAGCCTACCAAGCTCAACTGAAACAAACCCGAGAGACCAAGTCAATTCGATTTCAACTACTATCAAAGTTGAATTATACTCGATACGCCATATTAGATCATCCCAATACGCCGTATCTACTAGGCAGAACACTACACTATTGTACAAGTCAAGATAAATGACGGTTCCTTTTCCAAGTCATTTGGATAATCATTACTGTGAAGAAGAAGAGGGGAACTATGGACCAAAATTCATGGAAGCTTATGGAGCTTCACATATCAATAACACCATACCCCGAAAGGAGAAAGACCCAGGGAGTTTCACTCTACCTTGCTTTATTAATAATACTTGCTTTGACAATGCCCTTGTTGACTTAGGAGCTAGCGTTAGTGTTATGCCTCTCTTGACCTACCTTAACTTAGGATTAGGCGAATTAGCTCACACTAAGCTGACAGTGGAATTGGCAGATAGGACAGTGAAATATCCAAAAGGAATTGCTAAAAACGTACTAGTAGGAATTGGTAAATTTACTTTCCCAGTAGACTTTATAATTCTTGATATGCTAGAGGATATCAAAGTACCCTTGATCCTCGAAAGACCATTCTTGTCTACTGCCGATGCTAAGATTGATGTTTACAAAAGAAAGATTACTTTAAGGGTTGGGGAAGAAAAGATTATTTTCAAAAGTGTTAAACCTGCTAGTAGTATAATTAAGAGGGTCTACATGCTAAGTTTGAGAGAAAGAATAGAACTTGATTTAGAAGCTAGGCTTATGGGAGAGACTTTGGTGTTGAATAGATCATTAGACCCTTTCTTGGAAGATTACATTGAATTAAATGATCTAAATGAACCATTTGAGCTTAGAAGAAATCAAGGTGATGATTTAATGCCCACCATTGAGGAAGGTAAGGTAATTAAGGAATTTAGAACTAGGGATGAAGATCTTGATACTAGAATTAATGATTACCCTAATTATTGAGATGATGATAAGAAAATCCATATAGATTGTGCTCACAATTTAAAGTTTTCATGCATGATAGGATTTGAATTTACCCACTCTAACTTTTTCCCATTATTGTATGCCAATGTGATGTCTAAAAAGTTTCATAATTCAATAATGAAAGATAAGATGATGTACAAAGGGAATAATTTTGTAGGAGCCTTAATGAATGTGCCTATTTTTGTTGGAACCTTTTCTATTATGACTGACTTTGTAGTTTTGGAGGATATGGGTGCTTATCATGATGAAGGAATAGGCGATGTTATTTTTAGGGAATCATTCTTAAGAGAAGTTGGAATTAAAACAAAACGATTTGAAGGAGAGATTACCATTTACAATGGTGATGATAAAGTAACTTACCAAATGGTGCGATCACATTCGAGGTTTAAAAACCAAACTAATGAGCAATACAACAAAATCCCACCATTACTGAAGGTAAGTGAAGTAGATAAGAAGAATGGAATCTCGTATGCATACCAAAAGCTTAATGGGTTCTACAAAGGAGTTTTGAATCTAGAACCCAATTATATTCGAGATGCGAAGATAAAAGAATGGCTCACACGTGGGCACATTAGCGTGTATGAGATGGAGTGAAAAGGAAGCTGAAGAAAAGTCTAACTTAAAGACTTCACGGTAAACAAAAGTGCTTCCCGGGAGACAACCTGGATTGTTATTTAATTTTGTTATCGAGTCTGTCTTCCCAGACATCAATATGACGTATCCGCTCCATACCATACGACGTATTGATTGTCTGGACGTTATCAGTCTTTATTTTTTGCACTTTAAAAAACATTATTGTCAGATTTTGAATACGGCGTATTCACTAAACTGATACGCCGTATCCACCAGACTGACCCAGAATTAGTTTGTTTAGTTTAGTTTAAATTAACCGTAGGTACCAAGATAGGAATGCACTTGTTATATTTTTTACAGGACCTCGAGAAAGAATATCGATGAATATTGGTGGAGAATTTACAAATCTAGAAATCTTAAAGTGTTGGAGTCTTGAAACTTAAAGGCGGCTGTTCAACATGAATTCTTACTCAATTAAACTCAACTTGGAGAATCTACCAAGCAAATATCAGGGGAGTTTCTCATTCTAATTCTTTTTAATTCCCGTAGTTAATGTTTTATATATACAACGAGGACGTTGTATAATTCAAGTGGGGGGATGGAATTAGAATGTTTACTTGTCCTATTTTTCACACTAAAAATGCTTAAATTATGCTCAAATTTAATTTTTTAAAGCATACTTTTATGAAATTACATGTTACATAACCCGCACACAATAACCCTTGTCAGATATTATGAGGATTTAGCCTTTCCGTTTCTAAATGTTTATCCAAATTCCATAAAATATGAGTGTGTCAGTGATGTTGTAAACTTTAGAACTTGGCTTGGTATATCACTCGAGACCACAGTGATGAGTACTATGGATTTAGATGGAGTAACTTGTTTAAATTGTTAAATCTTAGGATTACACCCAAATCGCCTTTACATGTTGCTTATTAACTAACTACACTGGTTCGTTAACCTCCCTTTTTAAACCCTTTTTCCACTCTCATCTTTAGAGTGATGATCCACTTGAAAAACCTGTAGAGCCAATCCTTTAGGAAATTACACCAACTATTTGTTTCGTTACACCCTTACACCTTAACCTACCCTGTTAGATTAAGTTTAATTTATAGTTGCTAAGTTGCTTAAAGTGTAAAGTTTGTATTTCTCGAGTCTTGTGTCATTTTCTATCTTTGGTGCGGTTGGAAATTTGCACATTGCAAATGGGAATGTATATTAGTAGTCAAAACTCATGTGATTTTACTACCGTCACAATTATTGGTGAATCCGAAGAACGAAGAACTACCGAAGGATTTATCTGGAATTATTATGATCATGAAGATGGTGAAACTACACCGAGATTTGAAGTTTAGTTGGTTAATGAAAAAAATGAAAAAAAATACAAAAAGAGAAAGAAAGTTTGAAGATAATCGTTTCACAAAGAGCAACTATCAAAGGAATTACACAAAGGATCGATTATTCGTTGATACGTCTAAAAAATCAACGATGTAGAGTATTGTACAAAGTGGTAGATATCGCCACTTACCTTGTAGAGTATGTAAAGTTTTGAGATGATTGGGAAGTTAACCGTTACGGGAACACAAACTTAGGTTGTTATTTTTGATCTATGATCAAGACGTTGAAAATAGTTGTGTCTTTATCATGTTAACGGTCGAAAAAAAGTATCTAGCAACTTGTATGTCTAGTCCGTCGTTACGGCCATGTATGCATGTCTTAGCTGCCTCGTTGGTTTACGACTTTTGGTGAAAGTTAGAAGATTCCTACCCTATATCATTCTTCATCCTAACCGTTGGTTAAATTCGAATGGGGATGTGATCGAACACACATGTCTATTCCGTCATTACGGCCATGTATGTGTGCTTCAGCTGCCTTGTTGGAATGATACTTTTGGTGAAAGATTGTAGATTGATCAACTATACGCCTTTCCATACAAAAACCCATATATACCTTTATAAACTTGTTACTCTTAGCTTTAGTGGTGGAGATGTGTATCCTTGCCAAGCTTATGATAGAATACTCGTCACGACCGAGTAACTGAGCGAATTAGTTACATGTTACCACATAGATTAGTTGACTGATTTGAGTGTTCTCATCTTTCTATTTTGTGAGGTGTTTCATTGTGTACTTGTAATAGATCGAATAAATGCTTTAACGGAAAATATCCTTAGGGATATATTTTTATAAACTTCTGAAGGTCACTTGAGGAAAAGTAGGATTCAAGTGGGGGGATATTTGATGACATCAAATAGCATATATTTTATAGCATCATTTATCCCATGTTATTAACCCATTTTGTATAGTTATTGAAAAGAATTGTTACTTAATCGTTTATATTTGAGAATTGCAGTAATTATGGAGTAATTGGTGAAAGTTAGCAAAAGGCGCGCATTCTGGAGCTTAAATGAAGATATTTTGAAGATTACTATTCTGAAGAGCAATATGCCGTATCCATCAAAGAAGATACGGCATATCCGTGCCTGCACTTACCAAAGACCACAGAAGGATAAAGATCAATACGCCGTATCCAAAGAGACTCAATACACTGTATTCAAGATATAGTATTTAAATGTTCTGGAAGATATCAAGCATTATCCCTACTCCAAGAAATCCCTAATACGCCGTATCCAACACTTGGATACGCCGTATCCAACCAACTTCCATACCTTATAAATAGAAAACTCAAAAACAAGTTTTAAGTGTGCTAAATCATATTCTCGATACCTAAACCATAAAATTCAATTTTCAGAGGAGAAAAAGAGCAGATGAGGTCGAACAACGTTATCAATTCTATAGGAGACAACGTGTAATTCCATATACTTTAGTAATCGTTCAATTTTTGGTATCATTCGTTAACTCGATTAGTTTACCTTGGCTAAATTATTAATCTTGTATTTATTATGATGTTTGAAGGCTAATACCTTCGGGTATTAGCTATTGTTATGAAGATTTGAAAGTTTGGTATTTGTTTATCTCGATTTCTTAATTTATCGTTGTATGCTTGTTTATGTTTATCAGTTTATACTTGTTTACGCGCTTTTGTATGTGACCTATCATTCAACTGGATCTAGTAAAGCGAACCAAGTAGATCTAAAGTCCGGGATAGCTCTCCATATAGTGATTTATACATCTAGAATTATAGTTACATAAATATTGTCCTTCTAAGTCTGTGTCTAGGATACGCTTCGGGCTTAACTAGTTAATTGGATATTGCCAATGGTTTATTGATCGTGTTGACTAGCAGGTGACCTAGATAATTCAACAAGTAACGTTCTGATTCCATTGGATAGTTGGACAAGTGGACTACTAGTGTATAAATTGCCATTAAGCGGTAAGTGGGTAAAGTCTCTATGAGCTAGGGTTTAACAAGATCACCATTGCTTTAATCCCTAAGATAGATTATAATCAGCAAATAAGGATGCTTTATGCGGATGCTTTAATT